>CM070831.1:35623453-35630953 GCA_036326025.1 Chrosomus eos
TATCGTAAGGGATGTCTTAATGCTGCTCCAGATGCGCTGTCCCGGGCCCAGGAGCCACTCTTAGTTCAACCATTCCCCTGTTGGGTGCTTGCCGCCCGAAGCCACTCTGAGCTACCTACCACCTTGGCCGAGATTGCCCAAGAACAGGAGAAGGACCCACGGGTGACGGAGTTACAACCGGACACTTCTCAGCCATGTCCTCTGAACCGCATTAGCTTTGTCATGCATCAGGGTGTGTTGTATAGGAGAATCCCCTTATCGGACCAAGGTGAGAAGTACCAATTGGTTGTTCCTCAATCTTTGGTGTCAGAGTTCTTGCGGTACTTCCACGATAATCCACTGGGGGGACATCTTGGCAGGCTGAAGACGCTGCTACGGATCCTAGAGGTAGCCTGGTGGCCAAGGGTCCGGAAAGAAGTCTGGGAACACACAAAAAATTGCCAAACCTGTCAGCAATATAAGGCTGATAACAGCAAGCCATCTGGTCTACTTCAGAATATTGAAATCACTGCACCAGGAGAGATGTTGGGAGTTGACTTTATGGGTCCTTTTCCAAGAAGCAAAAAGGCCAATTCTTACCTTCTGGTGGTAGTCGATTACTACTCCAAGTGGGTTGAAATGTTTCCCTTGAAGGATGGAAAAACACCCCGTCTTGTAAAAATCCTCAGGGAAGAAATATTCACCCGGTGGGGAGTGCCGCAATACCTGGTGTCAGACAGGGGACCTCAGTTTACTTCCACCCTTCTATCGGGGCTCTGCAAAACGTGGGGGGTGGTCCAAAAGTTAACCACTAGTTACCACCCACAAACGAATCTTACAGAACGCTTCAACAGGACCATAAAAACCATGATCGCATCATTTGTAGGCCAGCATCATAACACCTGGGACCAGTGGCTGACAGAGTTTCGCTTTGCTTTGAATACAGCCCATCAGGAGACTACGGGGCGGACTCCGGCAGAGCTAGCTCTGGGCAGGAACCTCAAGGGTCCTCTAGAGAGGCTCATCAGCCACCCACCATCTCCCATGCAGCATGTAGCATACAAACTGGTGGAAAGACAGCAGAGAATGACAGAAGAAGTTAGACGGAGAGTAGGAGTGCACCAGGCTAGACAAGCTAAGTACTATAATTCCCGCCGCAAAGATGCACAATTTCAGCAGGGCGACTTAGTCTGGATCAGGGCACATCCACTCTCTAAAGCCAGTGACAAATTCACTTCCAAGCTTGCACCTAGGTGGGAAGGGCCAGCCACTGTAATTAGAAAATTAGGGCCTATTAATTATAGAGTGAAATGGAATAATCCACCTGATAAACAGGATACTGTAAATGTGGTGAATCTAAAAAAATATTATGGTGTCTCACCCAGGGGCGTAATTTATGGGGGGGTTGGGGGGAGATAACCCCCCAATATTTATACATGATCACATGAAAAATATGCAGAACAATTTTTTTAACTATATTAAACATTACAACCCCCCCAATGTTCAAACCAAATCTACGCCCTTGGTCTCACCCTAGAAGCCTCTGGCTGGGGGGGGGGGGTCTATGTGGCATCACCACATACATTTTAGAGGTCACTGTTTTTTCCTTTTCTTTTCATTTCTTTCATGTGTAATATTGTAACTATAAGCATGATAAAAGAATCAAGATGTATCTCTATTATGATGAACTATGTAGTGCTCCGTTGTATCTGTCATTTGTACAATGTGCCGTGCCTGTGTTTATGTGTCGCGGGCTGGATCAGCTGACTGTCAGTTCGCAGCTGATGAGAGTTATCTGATCAAATCGCGTCAGCTGGAGGGGAAATGGTTTTTTGTAGTGAGAGGAGAGAAAAAGGTGCGGGGTGGACAGGGAGACTACGGGAGACCTGGACTAAGCTAGTACTTTACAAAAAACCTCCTCAGAAAAAAAAACCTGAGCTTGATTTGCGGAAGATCAACATCCTTCGGTGGTAACGAACTCTCCAAAACCGGTGAGAATGATCGGTTTTATGTTCTCTAACGCTGGAGCAGTGGTTTTGTTCGCTCATTGAAAGCAGTCTGAGTTTTTTTTCTTCATTGAGGATTACGTTTTTTTGACTTCTCTCGTGGGATTAACAAGACTATTTCCTGGATGTTTTCGTTCATGCTTCATACTTGGCCACGGAGTTGTAAAAGACTTTTTTGTGAAAACTGTTCTGTGCTGCCGAACGCACGTGGTTTGTGCGCATAGACATTCAGCCGGTTGTATGGTCGATGATATTATGTAAATAAGACACCCCTTTGTTATATGTGATATCGTTTGTCTGGGAAATATATGTCACCTTCAATCAATTGCCCTTCATGTGTCGTCTTGAAAATATCTAAGCAATTTCATTAATGTGTGACTCAGTCCTTGAATCCCGTGATTTCTTGTTGATAATCTAAATGTATATATATATCTATATATACATTTACCAGATTGTTACAGCTAGATAAGACCCTTATTCATCGTCTGGTGTCGTTTAAAGCCCTTTGAAGCTGCACTGAAACTGTCATTTGGACCTTGAACCGTTTGGGTCCCATTGAAGTCCATTATAAGGAGAAAAATCCTGGAATGTTTTCATCAAAAACCTTCATTTCTTTTCGACTGAAGAAAGAAAGACATGGACATCTTGGATGACATGGGGGTGAGTAAATTATCAGCAAAAGTTTTTAAAAAAAATTAAACTAATCCTTTAAGGGCATATACTTAATGAAAATGCTGCCAGCTCAGCACTAAACCAGCACAGATAAAACTAGGAGTTCATCAGAGTTGTCAACAGATAAACTGTAAGTGTTGTGTAATCAGTAAAAGAACTGGCAGTAACGGACTCGGAAAACGGGTTATGCTTGAACTCAAATATGTGTCTTGTAGGCGAGTGCACATCTCCCAGAATACCCTGGAGTGTCTGCACGGGGAGTTTGATGTGGAGCCAGGGAACGGAGGAGACCGCTGTGAATACCTGAAGGAGAGGGGCATTGAGACATACCTGGTGATCGTGCCCAAGGGACCCGTGGGCAAGAACGGCATCAATGGAGTAGTGTGTGTCATTTCCTCTTACTGTCATTCCCTCTCCGTGTGTGTCTCTCTCAGTCTCATTCCCATCAACTATGTTTTTTCCAGAAGCTTTCGGTGACGTCATCGAACGGGAATTCTCCACTCCTGATCAACACCAAGGAGTGTAATGGGAGCGTCCACACGGCATGCACCACACCGGAGGATCCAGAGGAACTGGACACACGGGTATTAACATGAGGAACACACACACACACACACACTGGATATACAGTATTAACATGAGGAACACACACACACACACACACACACTGGATATACAGTATTAACATGAGGAACACACACACACACACACAACACACACACACTGGATATGCAGTATTAACATGAGGAATCACACAACACACACACTGGATATACAGTATTAACATGAGGAACCACACACACACACACACACACAACACAGTACATTTAACAGGGAACACACACACACACACACTGGATATCAGTATTAACATGAGGTACTCCACACAACACATGGATATAGCAGTATTAACATGAGGAACACACACACCACACACCTGGATATACAGTATTAACATGAGGATCACACACACACACACCACACACTGATATACAGTAGTAACATGAGGAACACACACACACACTGGATATACAGTATTAACATGAGGAAACAACTACACACACACACACACACTGGATATCAGTATTAACATGAGGAACACACACACACACACACACCTGGATATCACAGTATTAACATGAGATCACACACACACACACACACACAACACACACACACTAGATATACAGTATTAACATGAGGAACACACACACACACACTGGATATGCAGTATTAACATGAGGAACAAACACACAACACACAACACACACACACACACACACACACACACCTAGATATACAGTATTAACATGAGGAAACACACACACACACACACTGGATATACAGTATAACATGAGGAACACACACACACACCACACACACTGGATATACAGTATTAACATGAGGATCACACACCACACACACACACACACAACTGGATATACAGTATTAACATGAGGATCACAAACACACACTGGATATGCAGTATTAACATGAGGAACACACACACACACCACACACACACACACACACACACACACACACCACTGGATATACAGTATTAACATGAGGAACACACACACACACACACACATGATATACAGTATTAACATGAGGACCCACATCACTGGATATGCAGTATTAAACATGAACACACACACACACTGATATACATATTAACCTGAGATCACACACACACCTGGATATACAGTATTAACATGAGGAACACACACACACAAACCTGATTTACAGTTTAACATGAGGAACACAAAACACACTGGATATCAGTATTAACATGAGGATACACAACACAACAGTTTTAAAACACACAACATACAACAACACACCACACATGGATATACAGTAATAAATGGATCAGCACAACACACACTGATATACAGTATTAACATGAGATTCCACACATGATATACGTAGTAATGGGAATCACAACACAAACTGGCATACGTAACGGGACCAAAACGTATGCTTAACAAAATGGCATGTAGCGAGTGAATCTGAAATACCCTGGATTGCAGAGTTTAAATGAGGACCAGCACAAACAGCTGATATACAGTAATAACATGAGAACATACACACCCAACCCTGGACACAACAACGCTGATATGGAGTAGTACTGGAACACACACACACTGGATACATATTACATGGGATCCCCACCACCCACAACACATGGATTTAGCAGTATTCATGACGTGATCACACAATCACACACCTGATATACAAGTATTAACTAGGCATCACCACACAACCAGAGAACTGGAACAGTATTAACATGAGGAACACACACACACACACCTGGAATACAGTATTAACATGAGGAACACACACACACACACACACACACACATGGATATACAGTATTAACATGAGGACAACACACACACACACACACACTGGATATACAGTATTAACATGAGGACACACACACACACTGGATATCAGTATTAACATGAGGATCACACACACACACACAACAATACAAACACACACACACACACACACACACACACACACACTGGATATACAGTATAACATGAGGAACACACACACACACACTGGATATACAGTATTAACATGAGGAACACACACCACACACACTGGATATACAGTATTAACATGAGGATCACCACACACACACACCACACACACACACACACACACACACACACACACACACGAACAACACACACACACCACACACACACACACTGATATACAGTATTAACATGAGGATCACACACACACACAACACACACACACTGGATATACAGTATTAACATGAGGATCACAACACACACACTGGATATGCAGTATACATGAAACAGAGCAACACACACACACAACACACTGGATATACAGTATTAACATGAGGAACACACACACACACACACTGGATATACAGTATTAACATGAGGATCCACACACACTGGATATCTACGTATTAACATGAGGATCACACACACACACTGGATATACAGTATTAACATGAGGACACACACACACACACACACACACTGGATATCAGTATTAACATGAGGAACACACACACACACTGATAACAGTATAACATAACACACACACAAACACACACTAGATATACAGTATTAACATGAGGAACACACACACACACTGGATACTACGTATTAACATGGGATCACACACACCACTGGATATACAGTATAACATGAGGACACACACACACACAACACACACACACACAACACACTGGATATGCAGTATTAACATGAGGAACACCCACACACACTGATATGCAGTATTAACATGAGGACACACACACACAACACACACACACACACACACACACACACACTGGATATCAGTATTAACATGAGGAACACCAACACACTGGATATACAGTATTAACATGAGGAACACACACACACACACACACACACACACAACACTGGATATACAGTATTAACATGAGGAACACACACACACACACACACACTGATATACAGTATTAACATGAGGATCACACACACACACTGGATATACAGTATTAACATGAGGATCACACACACACACACACACACACACACACACACAGATACATAACACACACACACACACCTGGATATACAGTATTAACATGAGGAACACACACACACACAACACACACAACACACCACACACACACACACACACTAGATATACAGTATTAACATGAGGAACACACACACACACACTGGATATACAGTATTAACATGAGGAACACACACACACACAACACATACACACACACACACACACACACACACACACACACACACACACACACACAACACACACACACACACTGATATACAGTATTAACATGAGGAACACACACACACCTGGATATGCAGTATTAACATGAGGACACACACACACACACACACACACACACACACACACACACACACACACACACACACACACACACACACACACACACACACACTAGATATACAGTATTAACATGAGGAACACACACACACCCACACTGGATATACAGTAGTAAATGAGGAACACACACACACACACATGGATATACAGTATTAACATGAGGACACACACACACACACACACACACACACTGGATATACAGTATTAACATGAGGATCACACAAACACACACTGGATATGCAGTATTAACATGAGGAACACACACACACACACACACGACACACACACACACACACACACACACACACACACACACACTGGATATACAGTATTAACATGAGGATCACACACACACACACACACACACTGGATATACAGTATTAACATGAGGATCACACACCTGAATCGTTACTACACACACACACAACTGATATACAGTATTAACATGAGGATCACAAACACACACTGGATATGCAGTATTAACATGAGGAACACACACACACACACACACACACACACACACACACACACCACTGGATATACAGTATTAACATGAGGAACACACACACTGAATGCAGTACAGAGACACACACACATGGATATACAGTATTAACATGAGGATCACACACAACACACACTGGATATGCAGTAGTAACATGAGGAACACACACACACACTGGATATACAGTATTAACATGAGGATCACACACACCAATATACATATAACAGAGGATCACACACACAACACACACACACTGGATATGCAGTAGTAACATGAGGAACACACACACACACTGGATATACAGTATTAACATGAGGATCACACACACACTAGATATACAGTATTAACATGAGGATCACACACACACACACACACACACACACACACACACACACACACAACACACACACA
>CM070831.1:35635953-35708453 GCA_036326025.1 Chrosomus eos
CTGTGTGTCGGAATAAACATCACAATCTGATTATCCGTTTCTATAATGACAAGCAGAGTTAGCGTCCCAGTCACACCACTGAGAATGGCCATGGCCGAAGTTACACATACAGTGTTTTACTCAATTGAGGCTAAAGCACAGGTTTTTTGATTACTCACTCACTCTTGAGCGTCTGGCGCGAGTGATTTCAATATTAAGTAAATGTAAAGACGCGTTTATGCGTGTCTAGAGGTCCTGCGGCGCGATATTTGCGTACATTCAAAACGACTACAAATTGTCATGCCTTTCAAAAATAAATTAGCGCGTCTCCGTCTCCTTGGTCTCATTTTTCTACCCGTTTCTGGCGCACACCAAAAATGAACCAAAATAGCCTACAGCGAACAGCCTAGTCTTCTTGGCGCGCCTACTTTTGAAAGTCAATATTTAGATTATTTGAAGTAAAATGCATTATAGCCTATAGACCTAAATCACTTATGAAGAAATCACATTGTGCTTCATGAGAAAAAAATACGTGACTTTACAGTTCGGAAAATAAGAACAATACAAATTATTTCACGGACCCCTGGCACTTGAGAACTCCTGGTCAACACAGAAGAAAGCCCTTTCTAGTCTATTCCCCTGTACGGGTTGTGTCAAGCCATTAGTCTGGTTGTTTGATGAGAAAAAGATGAAATGTAGTTGCAATAAACGCGTTAAGAATCCGCACATCAGCATCAGCAGCAGAGGACTCTTATTCTGCAGTGCGGAACTGAGGAAGAACTGACGACGCAACAGTTTGATCTTCGGCTGACAAATCAGAGGAAAGGGGCGTTTCATTCCCACCCGCGTGTAGGATTCGAATATTTAAGCGGTTTATTCATTTTTCTACCCCAGAACGAAAAACGAAAAATCAAGCTGAAATCTTGTTTTTCGTTTTTTGGCAAAAATGAAAAAACGAAAAAAGAGCTGTTTTCTCATTTTTCTACTTTCAATATTACATTTTTTATTTTTTTTTTTTTAAAAAAAAAACGAAAAACACGAATTCAGCTTGATTTTCTAAAACAAAAAAATCAAGCTGAATTCGTGTTTTTTCGGAAAAAAATTAAAAACGAAAAAGGAACTGTTTTCTCATTTTTCTACCCGTTTCTGAAAGGAAAATCAAATGCACGGACCATATAAACACATCAATGACAATCGGATAAGGAGATTAATCCGTGTATCATTCGTTCAGTCGTTTTTTAATTTAATATTGAAACTTTCAAAGTAGAAAAATGAGAAAACAGCCACAAAAAAAAACGAAAAACACAAATTCAGCTTGATTTTTTGTTTTCGAAAATCAAGCTGAATTTGTGTTTTTCGTTTTTTTAGAAAAAAAATAAAAAATGAAAAAGGATGTTTTCTCATTTTTCTACCCGTTTCTGAAAGGAAAATCAAATACACCTCAAATGGACCATAAACACATCAATGACAATCGGATAACGAGATTGTTTTTCGTTTTCCGTTTTTTAATATCAAAACAAATAACGAATAATGGGTTGTTTTCCATTTTTTTGGTTTTCCTATTTACTAATGGTAATTGGGAAACTGGCAGTTTTTCGTTTTTGTTTTTTTCCTTTCAAAACGAAAATCCGTTGGCCGCGAAGTAGGCTACACGGATCCTATAGCCTGTAAAGCGCTGTAATGTGATCTGTCAGTGAGATAGAACAATAAAATCCGAAATGGACCACCCACTGTCAGCGCTAGCCTTCTGAGACAATAGATGACATTGCGGCTGATTTATCTGATCCTGTCCATTAGCTTTGATCCATGTACGGCTTTTCAGTCAATGTCACCAAGTACAAACATAATATTTCAGCGCGAAAACTCTAACGTTAGCTAGTTAGCTAGGAACAATGAAAAGGGTCCAGAGCAGTATATCATCATATTTTTCAGGACCATCACAAAAAAATCCTAAAACTGCAAATGAGACTGTTACTACAGGTAGGATGGACGGCAACTCACAGCCTCAGCAGAACTCACAGTCCCAGGTTGACTCAAATGAACAAGGACCACACAACCCAGACTTACAAGCTAATGATTCGGTTTCTGAAGCTATTGTTGGAGGTTGCATTGAGCCGGGGCGCTTTGCTAAATGGAGAGAGGGTCGAGAGTGGCTAGCTGTCACCACAGACGGATCAGTTCAGTGTACAGCTTGCTCTGACATTAGAGATTTAGGCCCATATACACAAGAGAGGCTTCACATCGACTCTGCATTTATTAATGGCATAAAAGCAAAGTCTGCAAAAAAATTAAATGACAAAATAAGCAGACATGGAAAGTGTCAGTCCCACATCAAATGCATAGAAATTTTGCAGAGAAGACGCGAGACAGCAATTGAAAAGGCAGTGGATAACAGTGCAGCTCTGTGGAGAAAACACAATGAGAAGACTTTAAAAGTAACTGAGAATTGCATACGTACAGCCTATTTGATCTGCCAAAACAACCTCTCATTCAAAATTCAGCCACAGCTGGTGGAACTGCAACAACTGAATGGCGTAAACCTGGGATGTATGCTGCATTCTGACAAGGCTTGTCGTAATATGCTCATGTTTATTGGAGAAAAAATGAGAACTCAGCTAGTGGACTTTATCAAAAACTCATCTGATAAGTTCAGTATTCTCATCGATGAGAGCACAACGGTGTCAAACAAAACATGCCTAATCATCTACATTAGGATTCCCTATGAAGGTGAGGTCTGCAACTTCTTCCTCCAACTTGTTGAGCTGCAGTCGTGCACTGGATCGGCCATCTGTGACATCCTGCTCCAAAGCCTTTATGCACAGGGCATCTCTGAAGACATGTTGCGCACCCGGCTTATTGGCTTTGCAACAGATGGGGCCGCTGCTATGATGGGCCGATACAGGGGAGCAGCCACACTCCTACGTGAGAAGATAAACCCTAACCTGACCGTCATTCACTGTATGAACCACAAGTTAGAACTTGCGGTCCATGATGCTGTGAAACAAATTACAGAGGCGAGCCATTTTCAGATGTTCATTGACTCTCTGTATTAATTTTTCTCTCAAAGCCCAAAACATATGAGAGAGTTTGAGTCTGCAGCTTCTGATCTGGGCATGCACGCTCGCAGGATAGGAAGAGTATTTGATGTGCGCTGGCTGTCCTCATCCTGCACGTCTGTGACGGCTCTCTGGCAAAGCTATCCAGCCTTGGTCAAACTCTTTGGAGTGTTGATGGAAGACAAATCCAGATCTTCCGTGGAAAGAGCCAAATGTCGGGGCATTCATGGTAAAATGACACAGTGGCTTTTTTTGGTGGAGATGGCATTGGTAAAAGATGCGCTGGAAACCCTGCAAGCCTTGTCCCTGTTTCTGCAAAGGAGAGATGCCACAGCTGTCAGTGCCAGTGCTGAGGTGGGTGTTGCACTGAGAACACTGAGATCTATGCGGCAAGCTGATGGTGTGAACGCAAGTGGCCTGAAGGAGGAATTTGAAAGTTTCCACTCTTTCAAGGGAGTGAATGTGTCTCATCCAAGTGACAGTGATCATCGGAAGGCAGAGGTCTTTCGTGAAAGACTGTTCGTTTCCCTGGCCGACAACATTGAGCGCAGGCTGGATGACAACGGAATTATTTCTGATGCAGCTGTTCTTAATCCGTCAAATTGGCCATCTGATGAAGACGAGCGCATCCTATATGGAGACAGCAAACTTCTCACCATTCAGAAGACTCTCGCTGTTGAGGCTGCAACCAGTACCATCCTCCTCAAGGAATTCCACCAATTCAAGTGTCATGGCATCACAGGTGACAATCTGCGCAAAGTGCTCATCACTGTCTCCACACTCCCAGTGTCAACAGCTGAGTGTGAAAGGGGATTCAGCGCCATGAACCGTATTCTCACAGACGAAAGAAACCGAATAAACGTCTCCACACTGAACAACCTAATGTTCATTTCCGTAAATGGGCCAGGGGTTGCCTACTTCCCTGCCCGGAGATTCGCAGAAATGTGGGTAAAAGATGGACGACATGCCGCAGATGACGCTCCCACAGGAAAGCAGAAAAAGACGACGGAAGTCCGTCATCAAGGGAGACTGTTTTCCTAGTATGATGCATAAGCTTACACTATAGCCTATTTATGTTTAAGTTGACACTACGTTATGCCATTTAATTTTGCCATTCATAAATAAGTGTTTTGAAATGTCTAGCCGAGTGGCACTATCCATGGTACTGGGAGAGGGATTTAATTCTTGCATGTTTTTTCGTTGTGCATGATCACAGTTCATATGTGTGGGGAAAGATAAGCTATTAGAGTAAAAATATTGCATTAGGCTAGTTAATAAGAAAGAAGATTTTACAATTCCTGCAAATGCAGTGATGTAGTTCATGTTCTCATTATTATTTTTTATGAATACAAATGTTTCAAAACATCCCCCCCTCTGTTTTTTTCACAAATCGCACCCTGATTACAAGGTTAAGTGACATTAAGGTTGTGTTCATACTTTAAGTTCGGTTCGCTTGGTTCGTTCGATCCGGACGAAAACAAACAAAGAAAAAAACATTTAGTAACAGGTAGTAGGTACTGTACACAGTGGAAAACCCCCCAAAAGTGGGCCGTACCGAGCAGTGGAAAAGCTCCATAAGTGTGTTAAGAAACATATTCATTAAAATGTGCTCATTTAAGTACACTTAAAGGGTAACTAAACCCCTGGTCAGAGCCTGACTCCACCCACTGGCAATATTTGAAAATGCTGGAAAAGTGGGCGGAGCCTAGCGGAGATAGAGGGGATGAACTGAGGGCAGTTAAATACTCTATCCTGATCGTTTTCAATACTCGCAATTCCATCTCCTGACTCACTACAGTGGTTTTGACGAAACAAGATGGTTTTTACACTGCCAAGGGCGTGGTAGCTCGTACCAAGAGTGTGGTTAGCTGGAACCTGCTTACATCAGCTCTCACCACTTACATCACGAACCACCGCAAAGATCCAATAGGAAAATTCAACTGCAGTAGCCACTGTTCAACCTGAAGAGGGCAGCACTCAGACGTTTTTACACCATATATTGTAGAATTAAAACACTTTATACCCAAATGTCAAAAAAGTTACTTGAATCAATGATCAGCACTAATAAAGCCCCAGTCTTACAGATCATTAACTAAAAAAAGTTGGTTTAGTGTTTAGTTACTCTTTAAGTGTCCTACTTTTCAGATTTACAGTACAGAATAAGTGCACATATAATACAGCTCTTTTCCACAAGGGTTTGAAAAGCGTCCAGTGTGATGCCTGTGTTTTTTTCATCGCTGTATTCCTGTGTGTTCTGTAATGTTCTTATGTCTTTCTTTCATTTCCCCCGTCTGTCTATTTTTGCTCTGCACAGGTTGGTCGCAAACTACGTGACTCTGGCCGTGGGAGAAGTCTTGCTGCTTATTCTTACTATCTGTTCGCTGGCAGCCATTTTCCCTCGGGTGAGTTTCTGACAACCAATCACACACAGCTGTCACTCAAACATATGTCACGAGTTGTAAAGTTGGTGGCAACTTCCGTTTTATGTCAACAATCTCAAATGCATCTCATTAATAACATGTTGGACCTGATTAACATGTGTTCGTTACGTCAATGAGTGCTGGACCTCAGATGAAGCAAAATCTACATACACCAATGCTAAATGTTCTAAATATCCTAATCATTTATTAACAACATGTATCAGTGAGCTGGGTTAAAGTTAAACGGACAAAAAGATTGTGTCCACACTCTTCGGCATTTCCTATTTTCGGCTATATCGGTAAACGTTTTGAAGCGCTAAACCTTTTTCACAAAAAAATCTTCGGAGAGAAATCGGGCTGTTGATGTTCTAGTGTATTATGCCACGTCACATTACATGAAATCCTTTTTTTTATTATTATTATTACTGGGTAAAATTGTATTATCTGGACACTCCTGAAAAAAAGTTTGTCTTTTGTGTCAAGGTTTCTTCTTTGTAATGAGATTATCCTGAAAATTGCATGATTATACTTTCCATTAGGCTCCGGGGTCATGATCCACGTTCTGCTGAACAAGGTGTCCGTATCTAATGCTAATCTTTGTCGACTTCTTATGTAATATTAATATGACTGGTTACATGAGTGAAATGCTGTTGCTGAGGCTCATCCTCTTCCAGTTATTGTTCCAGCATGCACCAGTTTTTGATTCATCCTCATTAGTTAGGTCAACATAAAGTTACCAGTATTGATTCCTCGCAGCCACACACACACACACACACACACACACACACACAGGTTCAGCGAGCTCAGAGATAATGTGATTTTAAAAGGAGAGGCGGTCACACACTCATCCACTAGGCAACAAGGACATATAAATGTATTGATTTGAAAAATCATGTTGTTGTGGATTAAATCAATTGTTTCCACAAACACAGTTCACCCAGACACCCCAGGGCTGAAGTAAACGCACACACACTGTGATTAGATCACAGGCCTTTCAATTGACTTTACTGGTCACTTACTGTGATAACAGGTCATGTGCATACAAGGTTAAAGCCTGTTTCCTGTGACTGCATGTTAGTGTGTGGGTTTCTGAGTTAAGTAGCTTTTTCATCTTGCTTTCAGGTTTTTCCAAAGAGATTGGTGTCGTTCTCCACTTGGATTGATCACACGCGCTGGGCTCGCAACACTTGGGCCATGGCAGCCATTTTCATAGTCACAATGGCCGACATAGTGGATATGGTAAGAAACAAGTGAATGAATTAAAGAAATATCTATCTATCTATCTATCTATCTATCTATCTATCGGTCTGTGAATTTTCTATCCATCCATCCATAAATTATGTTTCCATCCATACATTAATTGTTTCCTATATATATATACATAATATATATATATATGTGTATATATCAGGGCTTGACACATTAACACCTGCCTAATGTGTGTGTATTTCAGCAGTGGTGTGTAACGCAGTCACTCCTACTAGACACTTGCCAGGTTGAATTTTATATATAATATATACATTTTTTTAATTCTAGGCTTTTAAAAAGGCATCTGAAATAATCAACTAAGTGCAAAGTAGTGTTGTCACAAATATAGATTTTTCAATACATATCGATACTGAAATATCTGAAATGCTTCCAATACTCATTTCCCGCAGAATAGACACATGATACCAGCTGCTTTCTCACTCTCTCATTTCTCCGACTGCGAGTTATACATAAACCCGCCTCCACTCACTCACTCTGCTCCAGATGAATATTGTTGGTGTTACAGGCTTGAATTTCAACGCCAATGTTGTGCTCAAATCCAAAGTGTGCACACATAAAGCTGCATCTCAGGACTAAATTAAGTACTTTTCCACGGATTATTGCGCTTAAACATTCAAATACACACAAAATAATGTCAAAATGCCGGTCTTGGCGAGTATTCACATAAACGCAGTCAGTTAGGTTTTAAGTGAACGTAAACGGTTGAGAAAGAAAACGCATGTGTAACAGTATAATGGATCTGTGCATCAGGTCTTAAAGTGACAGCAGCCTAATAAACCTGATGCCAAATTATGAGATAATATTCAAAATATTAATATGGCAGTTTTTTTACCTATGGTATCGATGTCAAAATTGTGGCCAGTGAAAATCTGAGTGGCTAGTGACTTTGGAAAAACAGTTAAGTCAAGCCCTATAAATGAATTATGTTTCCATCTAATATACTTATATAAAGTGTTAAAATCAAGCTATCCTGTACAACCTAGTAAGCCTCTTGTTGTTCACTGTCTACATAGTCATCTGCCTTCTAAGGCAACACCAAGATTAATCATTTTTCTTTTTAAAAATGTCCACACAAACATTAAACGATGTAATACAAACCAACAACAACTAATTTAATAGTGCAAGAGTAAAATAATGAAATGACATTAAAGTCATGAAAGTTTCATTGCGATAGAGAAATAAAGATGAAGAGTCTCTTTTGTTTTCCATAACTTTTTGCACTCTCAAAATACTTGTTTTTAACATACTGTGGATCATATAAAGTACCACTCAAAAGTGTGTGATCAATAAGAAATGAACCCTTTTATTCAGCAAGGATGCATTAAATTGATCAAAAGTGACAGTCAAGACATGTATAATGTTACAGCAGATTTCAGTTTCAACTAAATGCTGCTTCAAAACTTTCCATTAATCAAAGTATTCAGTAAAGCATCATCAGCTTTGCTATCACAGGAACAAAATACATTTTAAACCAGTAAATTAGAAAACAGTTGTTATAATATTTACAATCTTAGTGTTTTACTGTATTTTTGATCAAATAAATGCAGCCTTGGTGAGCAGAAGAGACTTCTTTCACAAACATTAAAATATCTTACGGACCCCAGACTTTTAAACGAACGGTAGTGAAACACCAACGTTTTATAACACCAATGAGTTGAAACAACTGGACAAACATCATTTTTAAACACCTAAAATGCCACACATCCCCGTTAGATGATGTTATTGATGTCTGTCTGACTCCTGTGTTCTGTAGTTAAGCTGTCGGGCTCCTCAGCTCTCCACGAATGAGCCCACTGCAGTCCCTTCAGTCTCAGCGTCCCCCAGGAACTGTGCGGAGAACCCCAAATACTACAGCTACGTGGCAGTCCTGGCTCTCATGGCCACCACCATGCTGGTGCAGGTCAGTCACATGGTCAAGCTCACGCTCATGCTGCTGATCACTGTAGCCACAGGTGCCGTCAACATCTACAGCTGGACGGACATCTACGACCTCTACGACCTGGCTCGGTTTAAGGAATACAGGTGGGTCAATCTCAAATCACTGTACAGTTGGGTTTATTCAAGGCAAGCATCATTATTACTATTGCATTAGGACTTGAACTGAACACTAACTGTCACTATTTCATCTATTGGATGACAAACTTAGATTGATTGAAGTGTCCTTGTTACATGTAGTTACTATAATAGAAACTATACATTATGCATAATTACATGCTACTTAAAGGATTAGTTCACTTTAAAAAAAACTTTTGCTGATAATTTACTCGCCCCCATGTCATCCAAGATGTGCATGTCTGAGATTCAGTCGAAAAGAAATGAAGGTTTTTGATGAAAACATTCCAGGATTTTTCTCCATATAATGGACTTCAATGGGACCCAAACGGTTCAAGGTCCAAATGACAGTTTCAGTGCAGCTTCAAAGGGCTTTAAACGACACCAGACGATGAATAAGGGTCTTATCTAGCCAAACCATCGCTCATTTCAAAAATAAATAAGAAAGTTTAAGTTTTATAAGCACAAATGCTCGCCTTGCTCTGTTATGTGATGCGCATTCGTGACGTTCGTTCGTGACCTTTTCAATGTAATTGTGTATTACGTGACGTCACGAACGCGCATCACAGAACAGAGCAAGGCGAGCATTTGTGCTTATAAAACTTAAACTTTTTTACTTATTTTTTGGATGTCCAAGATGTCCATGTCATCTAAAGATGACATCTAAAGATGTCCATGTCATCTAAACCTTTAACCTAAACCAACCCCTATTCCTAACCCTATAGTGAGTACATGTAGGTAATTATTATTACTCAGTGCTTAAATGTATAGATGCTTTCATCGGACGAACGCGCGCCCGAAGTTAACTTCCGGTCTGTGTTTGTAATGTGGCGCCAACTACAAACGCAGTTAAACTTCATCGCATAACCCCATAAATCCCATAAACGACAGGTATTTCCATCCGTGTGTGTTAGAATTTTTTTTACTTTTCCAGGTCTGTAGAAAAAAATGTTTCCCTCAAAATTTTGTTGAACGGGTCTGGTAGTGTGTCACATTTAACTTTGGCCAAGTAACGTCTGTTTTCTTCTATTAGTCCCAAATAATACTGACTAGACATACTTGCTAACTAATGTAATTTGCGTGTTTCTACAGATGAACTCTGTTGTTATTGATTCTACCGGAAGTTAAGTTTGTTTTGTTGTTGCCGTTAAAACCGTCTATAGTTACACTGTAACAAAGACACCTTAAAATAAAGTGTGACCGTTTACGTTCTACCGTATTCTAGCCAGCCGCCCTAGAATATCAGAGACATGGGCTGTTACTTTTAACCCACTAAAGCCTACTCGATCATATTTCATACGCAAATTTCTAATGTCTCTAAATGATCAACATGGTCAAACTTTGCTGAAAAAAACTGTTGCACTCAATCGGCTTCATGCCTTTTGTCGTCTGATTGATAGTTCATATTTTTTAATCAGTATAATTGTAAAAATGTCCTCCTACAGTCTCTTTTTGCTGTGAAATCTTAACTGATTTTTATCAAGCAAACATAAGAATAACTTTTATATCGTCAGTAATATTTCAAGATAAACACTTTTTGGACTGAAGCACCTTTACTTGATTATCTTGATTAAGAAGTATCAAATATGATCATCAGGCTTTTGAGGAAGGTTTATTTGTTCATCTCTCAATCATCACTGTATTGCTTTGATTTATATGTTTTAACTCTACAGAGCTTTGATCATAAAACTAAGCATTTAAATATCATCTTACTTGGACTTAAATTTTCCTTGCTGTTATTTCATGTCCGGCTTTACAGGGTTAAGTTCTTTCTTTTTTTACAGACTTCATCTTGTGCCCTCCAAATACACCATGAGTGTGATGATCTTCATCATGATGGTCAGCTTCTACTACTTCTCCCGACATGTAAGATTTTACTTTCTCTCTCTTTCACAACTGTTTCTAAAAAGCATAGTTCACTTGAAATGAAAATGATGTAAAATCACCTTAAAAATATCATTACGCCCATATGACTCGTGTTATATTCCAAGTTTTCTGAAGTCGTATTAGCGCTTGATTTGAGAAACAGACGTTTAGTTGTTATTCACTGAAAATCATAAATAACAAAGATATCAAATCAAATATGGCATATGGTTAAAAGACATGTATGTAGAAGGTATGTCACATAATCTGCTTTCTGGATTTCCCGATTTGTAAATTATGACAGAATTACAATTTTTGGGTGAATTATCCCTAAGGCTGTTCCTCATGTATAGATAGCATATGGCTTTAAAGGGCTTGGGATAAAGAGCATGAGTCATATGAATTACTTTTGCTGTACTTTTATGCATTTATATTTTCATTTTCCAGTTTGGCATGTCAGTTCCCATTTACTGGCATTATTATATTAGTCAACAATACACGTGTTTGAAGAAGAAAGAAATGAAAAAATGAAATGGGAATTGAATAACAGAAGTTTGGGTAAATAATATAAAGTTCTCACCAAGGCTGCGTTTATTTGATCAAAATAGAGTAAAACAGTAATATTGGGAAATGTTTTTACAATTTAAATATTGGGGCTGTTTTCTTATAGGAAGTCTTTGTGTTTTTTCTCAGAATTGGATGTTTATATCTCGCAATTCTGACGATAACTTGCAACTCTGAGAAAAAATGTCAGAATTGCAAGATGTAAACTTGCAATTGTGAGATAAAAAGTCACAATCTTTTCACAAAGTCATCTTTTAAAATGTTTAATTCTGTGATGGAAGCAAGGTTCCATAGATTTCATGTGAATATATTGTAAACTAATTCATTCCAGTGATCAAAGCATCATTCCTCCAGTCTTCAGTGTCACATGATCCTTCTGAAATCACTATAATACGATGATTTGCTGCTCAAAAAAACATTTCTGATTATGATTAATGTTGAAAACAGCTGTGCGGCTTCATATTTTTGTAGAAACCGTGATAGATTGTTTTCAGGATTCTTTGATGAACAGAAGGTTGAATAAGCTGTCACTTCCTGACATCTGAGCGGTGTGTGTCCTCAGGTGGAGAAGCTCGCACGCACACTGTTCCTGTGGAAGATTGAAGTGCACGAGCAGAAGGAGAAGGTGTACGAGATGAGGCGCTGGAACGAGGCTCTGGTCACTAATATGCTCCCGGAGCATGTGGCCCGACATTTCCTGGGCTCCAAGAAGAGGGATGAGGTGAGAATCCTGCCCGTTTACACCTGGTCACTTCATGCCCTTTACTGATCGGATAGAAATCTGATTTGTTAAGTATTCCATGTACTTTTGGCCACATAAAGGGATCTGTGCAATACGAAAATAAGTTTACATTTCAATAGGAGAGAAAGCGGCATCAGCACATTTAGTCTCACTACTTAAAAAAAAATAATTTATATATATATATATTTTATTTAAAGCTTTTCACATTTTTACAGAACAACCCCCACCCCATGCCAGCATATAAGTAACAAGTAAATCGAGTAAATAAATAATAATAACAATAATGCATATATACATATGTATAAACTATAAGTACATATAAGTCTCACTACTTTTAATGAAGATTAAGTGCGTTTGAGCTTAAATCTTTCAGTTTCATTTGCAGCAGTTTGCGCGTGGGCTTGCTGAAGAGATCCTCAGTTCCTCATCTCAGCGGCTCATATCTGGGGATACCGGGAGCCGGTACAACAGGATCTCGCACATTTAGAGTTCTACTATTTTGGGAGGAGAAAACTTTACATATGTGGCTTTAACAATCAAAGGCCGTGTGTAATGACTCCTGTCTCTCTTCCCCCGGGTCAAAATGACCTGAAGCCCTAAAATTATATTGTTTTTGTCCAGAAAGCTTATTTTATTTCATTTTTGATCATATTTTTTTAATGCTATTTTATATAAATATTTTGTTGTTAATTTTTTATCTTTATTTACCTTTTAAATTACTAGATTTAATCAATAAATAATTAGTAATTTAAGCATATTCCTCACATTCTTTCAACTTAAGATGGGGGCATGCGCGCTTGTCTGCAGGTGGGGTAAGTATAAAATCATTGGTTACCCGTAAGACAATCACGTTTGGTTATGACGTGTGTTATGCGGCCGGCTCAGCCGCATCGAACATGGTTGTGAACGACTTTTGCAGATTATGTGAAGTTAATCTACGCATCCACGGTACAATCAGGGCCTCTAAATCTGATATTTGACAGTAGAGAGAAACAAAAAATATTTGCAGCCAACTGTCAAAGTTAGGATTAGTTCTGTTAAACACAGCTCTTTGTTCATCTCGAGTCGGTCGGAAATGCTGCAACTTAATTGCAAGATTTACAGCATGTCATGGCAATATTTAAGACTGGAAAAGAAAGGAGACACTGACCTGTCAAAAGGCTCCACAGTTTCTCGCTGACGATCGGTAATAGTTGATAAATTAAACTTTTCCCAAAGGGAGTAGGGCCACAACATCACCTCCATTCAAAATGTTTAATACACACTCTTCTTGTTTGGGCCTCAGTTTGCTAATGCCGGGAATATTCTCCACAACAGAGCGAATTAGATCCGCGTCTCCATATCCGCGGTTGTTTTCGATTTCCCTGACCTAAAATCTTAAACTCGGCGCTTAGCGATACGTCACGGCTTTCAGCCCGCCTCTGTTTGTTGATTGGCCGGCTGTTTTCAGGCCGGAGGAAAACGGATACATAGGCCGCTATCTCAGACTGAGTACAGAAGCGAAATGAAATTGAACGGAAGTACGAAGTCTGACTGACGTAGTCAGGCTAGTCATTGCTGACCTCTTGTGGAAAAAAAATGATATAACATGATATTTCATGACTCATGCCACTAGATGGACTTATTGCTCTATTTGGAGCAAATGAGCTGTTCCTCTGGGTCCTAATGTCAGTTTATTCAGGATGCATTCATATACAAATGTAGACATCATAATTTTGAGCATTTTTATGTTTTTCTATGTGTATTGAAGCATTCCTCGCATTCCATTCATTCCTATGAGGGTCAAATTGAGCCGCGAGGGAAGGGTTTCTTACTTTTTCAAATGTATTTATTTATACAGTTTAGAGTTACAGGGACAGTGTAAATTAATAAACATTTATGTAAATGTGCCAGTTTAGCCAACTTGGCTAATATTCAACTGTAGTCCCTGAGCAGGTGTAATGTCAGATAAAATACAATAAACAATCAACAATACTTATACAATAAATCACATTTCATAAGAATACATAAAGTACATTTAAACAAGGACAACAAAACATAAAACAAGGCAAAGCACGCTTCAGGTGATGTGAATAACTACAAAGTATTGGCATACACTTGTCTTTTAACCATGATTTTAAGTAAATTTTATATGACTAATATGAATCACAGTCTCTGATAGACGTTTATTGTTTGTTTGTTTATTATTTAGATCCCCATTAGCTACTCAGTTAAGCAGCAGCTATTCTTCCTGGGGTCATAACATTTGTTAACAAAATATTAACATCAAAGCTGTACAACAATAAAGACAAATACAGAAGTGCACACACAACATCATATAAATCATTAAACTCACACACACACACACACACACACACACACACACACACACACACACACACACACACACACACACACACACACACACACACACACACACACACACACACACACACACACACACACAACATAACAACATAATATCACAATATAAGCTCTTCTATGTGCAAAATATTACCACTCTCTGGGTATAATACAAAATATAAAAATAACATTACAATTATCATAGACGTAGTCTAACATGTGCGAGCTACTCTCGTAGAAAAAGCTGACTGTCCAAAGGTAGTTCTCCTCATTTGTATTACACAATCACAGACCTAGTGTGTCTAACAGTATATGTGTTTTCTGCTTTATTAAAGTAGTAAGTGGGGGGAGCCAAGCCATGTAAAAGTTTATAGACAAGACAAGCATCTGTAAATTTTATAAGATTGTCCCAGGTCATAAATTATTTTTTTTAGGCAGTAACAGTGGTGATAGGTATATAAATTTCAACCACAAAACGTTTACTGTGTATACTTGGTTAAAGGTGCTATATGTAGTTTTTGTTCTAAAATGAATCCTTTTTTTATTGCCTGTGTGTGAAGGGGTTGTAATCACACATTACAATGATCCACTTGTCAGGTTTTGCTATTACCGCTGAAGGCCAATATTCATATTTCTATGTGAAGTCTCCGGGTCGGATTTACCGCGAAATCCATCGGATGTGACGTGCATGCGCGCTCTCGAAAACACTGATAAAACGACCTGCCTCCAGCACAACACAGACTCCAACACAAACTCCACATAAATATAAAAAACAAAAAAAGTTTTATCTGCTGAAGCTCGTCAGGCCAAACGTGAATCGGATCAACTTCGGACGAAAACACGGATCAACATCGGCAGAGCGTTTGAATTATGGAGAGACCTCCGCTTTGTTTTAGCTATAGGTATATTTAGGTATAAAAACAGACCCGGAGTGGCTTTCATCCCTATTGTGATGCTTTCTCCGGTGTGTTGAAAGTCTCAGTGTGGCCGGTACCATGAGCGCTCGCTCTTGAGTTCGAGCACGCACACGAGCGCTCTTGTAAAAATTGGTTGCAATCTGAAACATCACCGCTAGAGGCAGCTAAAAACTACACATAGCCCCTTTAAGTGAGACAAAACTCATTGGGTCTTGGTCCCCTTCGATAAACACTCAATTAATAATAAAAAATAATAATAATTCTTGGTCAAAATAACCCGAGGGAAGGATAAGGGTTAAGATGCGTTTTGGTTGATCGGATCACAAGTAGACGAGGCAGACACATCCTCTTTACACCTGATGTTTTAATCTCTCTTTTGTCCACTTTTAAGCACTTCTGTCCTGATTTCTTCGAGGGGAGGGTCTATGGGTGGGTAAATGTATGTGTTTTTTCAGATCTTTCAAAACTTTGGACAAACTCAAACTGTTTTAGACCCCATATATACCTGTATGTAGCATCTTCCACTTATGATCCGGTCGACCAAAACGCTTCTTAATACCAGGTGTAAACAGGGCCTCTGATGCATTTACACTTGTTTAGTTTCGTCTGTAATGCATCTCAGACCAACTCCTGAAGTGGTTTAAGCGATCAGATTTAAATCTCCTGAAGTGACCATGTGTTATCAGGCCCTCAGTTTCCATGTTTTACGTGCACAAATAACTCAAGTAACGTCTCTGGTTTGGTTTCTCAGGAGCTCTACAGCCAATCCTATGATGAGATCGGAGTCATGTTCGCCTCTATCCCAAACTTCTCTGATTTCTATACGGAGGAAAGCATCAACAACGGCGGGATTGAGTGTCTGAGGTTCCTCAATGAAATCATTTCGGACTTTGATAGTGTACGTTTTTTTTTTACAGTTTAAATTTCACCCATTTGTGTCCAATTATAATTAGAAGTAGAGATTTTATACCGTTACTTGTTGGTTTTGTGCTCTTTAGCTTTTGGATGAGCCACAGTTTCGCTTTATAACCAAGATCAAGACTATTGGCAGCACTTACATGGCAGCATCAGGAGTCACTCCAGACAATAACACCAACGGTTATGCTTGCATGAAGGTAAAGGAGGTGCAGATGGGATCTTTCTAGAAGCGGTATATCCATCTAGTGCTGATAACAATGATAAAGAGGATTTTTTGTGTCCTTCCCAACAGAAAGAAGAAGTTTCGGACCGGGAACGGTGGCAGCACTTGGCAGATCTCGCTGATTTTGCTCTGGCCATGAAAGTCACGTTGATGAACATCAACTACCAGTCCTTCAATAACTTCATGCTTCGCATCGGTTAGTGGGCGGACATCTATCTACAGTACTGGCTAAAGTGGCCTAGGAACATTTATATCTGCACCCTTTATTCAAATATTAAATTTGTTTTAGCATATTGTGTTGTTGTGCCGTGTTTTGCCTTTCCTTATCTTGTAATTTGCCTTTTTTGCTAAATAATTCTGTCAGATAAATACCTTAACCAAGTTTAGTGTTTTGTTCTTTCCTCATATTTACAATATTTAAAATATATAAAGTATCTTCCTCATATTTTGATGGTTTAATCAAACGTGTAAGGACAAATATCCCTTCTAAACATCATGTTTGGCCATTAATATCCCTTCTAAACATCATGTTTGGTCAGTAATATCCCTTCTAAACATCACTTTTGGCCAGTAATAGTCCTTCTAAACATCACTTTTGTTCACTAAAATCCTTCTAATCATCACTTTTGGCCAGTAATATCCCTTCTAAACATCACTTTTGGCCAGTAATATCCCTTCTAAACATCACTTTTGGCCAGTAATGTATGTACAAATGACAAGGATGATGCTGAATGTTTTGCTGTGTGCATTATGAGATCTTTTCTCCACAGGGTTGAATAAAGGGGGCGTTTTAGCTGGTGTTATTGGTGCCCGTAAACCTCATTTTGACATCTGGGGAAACACTGTGAATGTCGCCAGTCGCATGGAGTCCACAGGGGTGATGGGAAACATCCAGGTGATTGGTTTCACATTGTATTAATGATCTGGACACACACTTCCTTAATTGTGTTAAACTTTTCTGCATCAGGGACTCAAAGTAGCAATGCAACACACTGCATTTGTCATATGTAATCCGATCATTAAAAAATGCTGTTTAAAGTGTTAGTTCACACAAAAATGAATCATTTACTCTCCCTCAGGTCATTCCAAACCCGTAAGAATAAAGATATTTCATTGACAGTCTACTTAACTATCACTGTTATGCTTCACAAAGTTCATAAAGAGATCGTAAAACGAATCCATGAATTGAGTGATTTAGTCCAAATTTTCTGAAGAGACTCGATCGCTTTATATGATGAACAGATTTCATTTAGGCTTTTATTCACATAAACACATCAGATCTGGTAAATGGAAGCTCAAACATTGATGACAATAATAAATGTTGTGCGAGAACCAATGAGGTTCATTCTCGAGATACACAGAACGTTTTTGCTTCTCGCATATCAATCAAGTACGGTTGAGCTTCTGTTTATGTTCGCTGTGTTTATATGTCATGTATATCAATGTTTATGTCAATAAAAGCCTAAATTAAAGGGGAACTCGGCAACTCTAGCCATTTCTTCGCTGATTTTCACTTTATTTGTCGCATGTTTTCTCAGCGAGCTCCCCTACAGCTGTGGGGCGTATATTTCACAACACTGTCGTAAAAAACGCACCTTTCTCCCGCTGCTCATGTGCATTTGTTATTATCGGAGCCGGCCAACTTTATCATGTGGAGTATAACTACCGAGATGGGTAACACTTCATACACATTGAGGGGGGCGTGTGTGTGTGTTTATGTCGAATTGCCGTAAAGCAGTTTGTGTTTCTCGGTCATTCTCGCTTCCTATTTCCAACTTCCCGACGTTAGTCCTCATGTTGCAAGGTTGGTTTTCCCCCTGAGAGCGCTGGGGGGAGCGGGGAAAGTCACCATTCTCACCGGAACAGGTTATTTAACCATCCAAATGATTTTATTTGGTTTTATAACCAAATTTTATTTGGTTTATTTATATATATGTAATTGGTTTTATTAAGTTAAAATAGTTGCCAAGTTTTGAAGCATGAAAGTGGTAGTTGTGTAGACTGTCAATGGAGGGACAGAAATCTCTCAGATTTCATTAAAAATATCTTAATTTCTTAAAGTCTTACGAGTTTGGAACAACATGAGTGTGCGTAAATGAACAGAAATGTACTGTATTTGCTGTTGCTAACTACTTGTACTTGTGAAAAACAAAACAAGCTCTGTTGTCTTGTAGTCGATTTGTTAGCAATGGCCTTTTTTCAAGACATGTAAAACTTTAATAATCACAAGGGGGTTTTAGTAATGTATTTTATGTTGTAGAATAAAACATGACATTATCTATTAAAAACTTTGACTTAATTTTGATAGAACCGTAACTTATTTCCGAGTTGTAAGACATAGACATAATAAATACATAGACGCCCTATTGGCCGCTTTGGAGCATTGCTGCGATACGTCAACGTGTCCGCCATTTTGCAAGTAAACAAATGCAAGTAAACGGGTGAGCCGCGGTTTTCCTGGATAAAAACAATAATAACATTTACATTTATCAACAGATTTCAGTGGTTTGTACGTGGTGTATGTTACTATTACTAATTATATAATGACCAAATACAACCAGAAAAAAAAATGTCAGTCTTGTTTGTGAAAGGTAATTCCCCGAGACCTGTTTTCAATTGTGTGTCGACTTGTACAGCCCTAAGAAGCACGAAGCAGGCATTTTCTCAATTCCCGTAATGAGAGGTATAGGAAGGTTGCCCTCCGCAATATGGCGGTGCTGTTGACGTACTCTCCAGCAGCCAATAGGGCGTCTATGTATTTATTATGTGTATGCTAAGACTCGTTACTGTAAGTTACACACCCTAAGTTTAACCCTAGACTGTGCTCCTCCAGGTGGTGGAGGACTGCTACTGCATCCTGAAGGACTACGGCTTCCGCTTCGTGAGGAGGGGACCCATATTCGTCAAGGGGAAAGGAGAGCTGCTCACCTATTTCTTAAAGGGACGTGAAAAGCAAGGCTCCTTCATTAACGGCTCTTTTGTCACCCTACCGCACCAAGTGGTGGACAGCTCTTGACCAACACGCAACACACACACACACACACACATACACACACACACTGTCGTACTCTTCAAACTTGCTCGCGCAAACCTCACGTCATACCTCTTCTGCCGAGTACATGTGCTCCAGTAATTAGTACTTTCAAATGTGTTTTCTCTATTTATTAGCCTGAGGAAAGAAATTGTGGCGGGAAATGAGACAGACTGTCTGTTTATATAAGAGAAGTACTATAAAATATAGGTTTTGAAAGTGTGCACAGCCACGATGAATGAAACTAAAGTTGAATGATTTTAATAGGCTGCTGAAGTGATACAGTTTGAGAGGAGGTTGTTTTTAAACTCATACCGCACAGAATACAATGAACTCTACTGTATCTTACACAATGCGCTGCTCAAAGACACCTATTTTTGTTGTTCTTTCATTTGAAATCCTTTTATTATTTAATCCTTTATTATTTAAAGATTGCCCTGAAATGTCCTGATATATCTAAATGTTGTTTGCAATTGAAAAGCTACTCTGAATGCCTGCGTAGGAAAGCATACTGACTGCCTTTGCATCGCGCGCATGTGTGTGTGTGTGTGTGTGTGTGTGTGTGTCTGTGTGTGTGTGTGTGTGTGTGTGTGTGGTGTGTGTGTGTGTGTGTGTAGACATCCATTTCTATAGTCTCTAGTCACCTTTTCTTTATTTCTTGACTTTATAATGGATAAACATGGGGTTCTAAAGTCTGAGGCCACATCAAATCATGGGTTTTATTTAGTTTAACCCTGGGAGAGAGTTCTAGGATTTTAAAATAATTCTATAATACATAGCTTGTTAACAGTCAGTGTCCCGGTAGCAGGAGACTTGGCACTCTTTTTTTGTTGCCTGTCAGATATTTTAGCAGTCATCTTGAATTAGGAATAGGAAGTTTAAACGCTCAAAACTCGTCCTGTGAAACCGTCTTGAAATTGGACATTGCATTACCATAAAAACGGTACTTTAATGTCATCATGAAATTAGGATTGACAACTATTTTTTTACAGAATGTTGCAGTGCTATTATGCCCTCGTTCAGATCTGCCTCCGTGTAGTTAGCAACTTCCTACCAATAAATATCCAAAGACAAAATCCGGTTAAAAACCCAGATCCGGGCCACATGTGGATTCAGCGCGTACCAGATCTGGACCGACTCTATGTTGCTGTCTGGGTAGAGATATGACTTTTATTTTTGCAGCAATTTTAGTTGTTTTGCCAAATATTTATAGTTATGCCAAAAAAATATTTCCTTTATATTTACAGCAAATGTAAACTTTTTTACACTTTCATTTTTGATGCTGTTTTCACTCAAAAAAAAGACCAATCTCTGGTCTTTATTCCAAAGCTTTCATGGATTTTTGTATGCCACACTTCATGAGCACTTGCGGTCCACGAGAATGTTGTGTGTCTTATTCGTCATGTTAGGTTTCAGAAGAGAGCAGATATTTGCTGCTGATTCGCCCCCTTAAAGGGTTAGTTCACCCAAAAATGTAAATTCTTTCCCTAATTACTTACTTTAGTAATTACTTTCCCTCATGTTGTTCAACCCCATAAGACGTTCATCTTCGGAACACAAATTAAGATATTTGTTAGATATTAAATCTGAGAGCTGGATCACTCCTCCATAGGCTTCTATGGGATTGAAACTTGCCGACCCAGAAAAGTTATTAAAGAAATCGTTAAAATAGTCCAAGTGACTACAGTGGCTCAATCTTAAGTTTAACGAGCGACGAGAATACTTTTTGTGTGCAAAAAACAAACGAATTTAATTCAACTATTAATTTCCTTCTCTGTGGGCCTCGAGATAGACCCCTTTTCCACCAACAAGAACCGGGTGCTGGTTCAGAGCCAGAGCCAGAGCTGGTTCGGAGTTGGTTCGACTGACAAGCTTACTAAGAACCGGTTTGCCTTTCCACCGGCTTGAGAGCCACAACAGAGCCAGATCTTACGTCACTGCATACGTCTCATGTTGCCCAGCAACGCTAGTGCGGTAGCGCCAAACACAAACACGCCAGGCTTGTTCGAGATGCATCGGCTTCTCGCAGATCGATCGCCGTATGACATCAAAGCACTGCGAAAGCGATCCAAAAGCACAAGGAGTCGTATGATCTCCAAACACTCCCGCAGCGCTCAATCCCGATCGGTCCGCGCCGCTCCGATGCATCTCGAACAAGCCTTCTATCAACAATGGCGGCCGTTGCGTTACTATTGATGCTCATGGCTTTGCGAACCTAACGTACATCGGCATCCAAACACGGCGAATACAACGTGTTCGTGCAGCTCGCCGTAACTTGCATAAACGGAGATTACAATCGAGCTGCTATTAGCTCGATTAGCTGCTAATTCAAAAATGGCGGTCACAAGTTTCTGTTCGTCTTGTTGGCCACGGTAACCCCGCCCCCAGCCGCTGACGTAAGCGGTTCTTACTTCTAGACCAGGAATGATTTTGTGCTACTTAAGAACCACTTTTACTGGTTCTGAGCTGGTGCTTTGGTGGTCGAAAACCAAAGAACCGATTTGAAAGTAGGCTCTGGCTCCGAACCAGCACCAGCTCTGCCTTGGTGGAAAAGGGGTACTAGTGTAATAGCGCAGCGCTTCTGGTTTAACATCGCTACGTGTGACACAACACAGAAGCACTACACCCTCAGATTTAATCAGAAATATCTTAATTTGTGTTTTGAAGATGAACGAAAGTCTTACGGGTTTGAAACAACATGAGGGAGAGTAATTACTGACAGAATTTTTAATTTTTGGGTGAACTAACCCTTTAATGCACGTTTGCCAGACTTCTACCCAACATTCAAAGCGGCATTACCTCAGAAATGTGTGCACTCGTAGGAAGACCGCGAGTTCCTATTTATATCCTGAACAAGGGTGTGATAACACTAACTACAAGTATATTTAATATTGTAAACACACTATTAAGTTCTACAAATGAAAACAAGCTCTTTCACTGGTGGTCTCAGACTTTTGGACCCCACTTTTGGGTCATTCTACGTGTCCCTCACGTGCCAAAGCCACTATGTTTGTCAGATTGTGGTACTCTGAGGACAGGGGTGTAGGAGTATCACTGTGAACGGGTTGTTGCACTACAGTCATGGCAGTATTGCAGGGATGAATGTTTCTTAATTCAGAATATATTCCCCATGGTGTCTTTCCTCAAAGATTAGATGAATGTGCAATAGTTTTATTCTTTTACGCCATTCTGCTCTCCAGTACAGTTTTAAAAAGAGCCCTCCTCTCCCAGCCAGTCATATTTTTATATTAAGATGTAAAAGTTGTAGTTAAAGAGGATTGTACAAAGAGACCGAACGATGGAGCGGTGTGTCTTAAAAACTGGACGAACAGTTCATTTATTACCAGTGTCAGAGACGTTCTGTGTCGGCGGGCAGAATCACATCTGATTTCGACTTTGATATGTTAAAATGGTTTATGAAGGCATGACATTGTGGTGGCCGATCTCTGTGGTTTGATACCAGACTCAAATTTGATATTTTTGAATTATCCTTCGATATGGAATAAAATGGCACTTTGAATGATCTGTTACCTGATGCTGTGTGAGACTGATTATTTAAACCTTTTATGTGTTTAATTGAAATGTTACAAAGAACATTCTTTGGTTTAAAAAAGAAACATTAACTCTTCCTACAACTATGATTTCCCATTTAACAAATACTATTCATATTCGGCATAATGGTTCAGCAAATACCAGAGCTACTCCAATAATGGGTTCTACAATACAAATTTTGTACACATGGTATTACAACACTAATCGATAAAATAAGATAACACTTAAAAGTTCTGCTGTTTCAAGGAAATCTGATACTGATGAATGTTTCACAACGATAACTGTTTTTTGTAAGAGCAAATGGTTAATTATCTTTGTTTGCATTACTCCCTCAATATAGCACATTATATCCAGCTTAAGGTTGTTTGCTGGTTTAGTTTTAAAGGATTTTTAGGCACTGGTCACACTTTATATCAAGTTTCTTTATGTACTTAGATAAAGATAATTGTTATGGACAATGTACTGGTTGTGTTGATGTATTAAAAACCCTTTGTGCTGCTATTGAGATATGGGATGGGAGAACGGTTAAGCACAGGTTTAGTGGTCTGGGCAGGTTTAAGGCTGGGTTAAGGTGTAAGGGAAGGGTCAACTGTGTAATTGCAGGTGTTATAACATTATAAAACTGTCCTGGGAGACCAGCTGAAGAACCTTTAAAGTTTTTTTTTTTTGGTGTCCTGTGCCTGGACACCTCACAAATTCACAGCAAAAAACCTGGCCAGCACAGCATCCAAAAGTGTACACTAACATAAAAAAAGTGTGTAAATACCTTACACAGTAAGCTATATTTATCATTTCTAAAAATGAAAATGTTAAATATGATTTGAAAATCTTTAAAAAATAAGTTTTATTTATCCTATATTCATATTTATGTTGTTTTACTGGGTAACACTTTACAGTGTTTTTGTTACATACATGCTGTAGTAATAACTAAATTAAGCATAATTGTAAAATTGTAAAAAAAAAATAATAAAAAAAAACTGTAAAAATATTGATCTTGAACTCTGTCATTCTCTGTTGAGCGCATGCTATATTGATCAGTGTTGAGAATAGCGCATTACAAGTAACACGAGTTACGTAATCAGATTACTTTTTTCAAGTAATTAATAAAGTACTGCATTACTTTTAAATTTTCAACAAAATATCTGAGTTACTTTTTCAAATATGTGACGCAAGTTTAGTGACTTTCTTTTCCCTTTATTTGACTGACAGCTCTCCTGTTGCCATATTGAGAGAAATCACGAGTGTAGAAATGTTGTGTCCGCTGTGCAAACATGATGAGTATTGTAGATCTAGACTAAATGTGAGCAGGCATTTACTCATCTCACTGCAGAACACTCAGTATTCCTCAAAATAAATAAAACAGTTAAATGCAAACTCAGAATATTATGCAAACCTGCAATAATTAAATGTTAAATTACACAAATATACTTTATGTATTTACATTTATTCATTTAGCAAACGTTTTTATCCGAAGCAACTTACAAATGAGAACAATAGAAGCAGTTAAACTAACAGTAGGACAACAATATGCAAGTGCTATGACCTCTCTCAGTTTAATCTAATGCAGTCCATGTATTTTATAAATAAAAAATAGAAGATAAAGTGTTACTGGATCAAGTGCTGCCGAAAAAGATGAGTTTCTTGTGGCTACGGACTCAGCCGTTCAGCTTGAGTTAGGCAGATCATTCCTCCAGCAGGTGAAGGTCCGAGAAAGAGATTGTGTGCCTCTTTGAGACGGTACCACAAGACGACATTCGCTTGCAGAGCGCAAGTTTCTGGATGGCACATAAGTCTGAAGTAATGAGTTTAGGTATGAGGGAACAGTGCCAGTGGTTGTTCTGTAAGGGCAAACTCAGTGACTTGAATTTAATGCGAGGGCAACTGGCAACCAGTGCAATTTTGTGAGGAGAGGAGTGACGTGTGCTCTCTTCGGCTCATTAAAGACCACTCTGGCTGCAGCATTCTGGATCGGTTGCAGAGGTTTGACAGAGCAAGCTGGAAGACCAGCCAGGAGAGCATTGCAATAGTCCAGTCTGGATAGAACAAGCGCTTGGACAAGGAGTTGTGTAGCTCTGATAGGAAGGGCCTGATCCTCCTAATGTTGTGCAAGGCATACACGACCGGGCAGTTAGCAATGTGGTCTGTGAAGTTCAATTGATCATCAATTACAACCCCAAGGTTCCTGGCTGACCTTGATGGAGTTATGGAGATGAGCCTAGCTGAATGGAGAAGTTTTGAGGAAGTGTTGGGTTGGCTCTGTCTGTAGCTCTGTCTTCGCAAGGTTTAGTTGAAGGTGGTGGTCCTTCATCCAGCCAGAAATGACTGTCAGGCATGCTGAGATGCGAGCAGCTGCCGTAGGATCGTCAGGCTGGAATGAGAGGTAGAGTTGTGTGTCATCAGCATAGCGGTGATAGGAAAAGCCATGTTTTTGAATCACAGATCCTAGTGATGTCAAGTAGATGGAGAAGAGAAGTGGTCCAAGCACTGAGCCCTGAGGCACCCCAGTAGCTAGATGTTGGGTCTTAGATGCCACACCCCTCCACAACACCCTGAAGGACCTACCTGAGAGGTAAGACTTGAACCATTGTGGTGCGGATCCCTAGATGCCCTTCATCTTTAGGATTGACAGGAGGATCTGGTGGTTAACTGTGTCGAAGGCAGCAGATCCAGCAGGATAAGACCTGAGGATTTGGAAGCTGCTCTTGCCAGTCTCAGAGCTTCAACTACTGAGAGCAGAGCAGTCTCAGTTGAGTGTCCGCTTTTGAAACCAGACTGATTGTTGTGCAAGAGGTTGTTCTGTGTAAGAAAAAGTGAGATTTAATCTCACTTTATTAACCAATGTCTTTGCTGCTGACCTTCAATGATCCAATTCAACCATATTAATAAGCAAAGATGACTTAAGATAAACATCACTTTTTTTTCTTTTTTTCTTCTTGCTAAAGTTGGAGTGTTTCTTCTCTTGGCAGCACAGCTGAAAGGTTTGTTTGAGTGACACCCTCTACTGTACAGGCGTGAATCTGCATTTCCTTCAGTCGGAGGCTTTATTCATTTCACTTTTAGTGCGAAAGGGTCTTTACATTTGGCACTAAAAAATAGCACATTTAGATGTAGAAAAGTGACTCAAAAAGTAACATAACTCATTACTTTCCACAACAATTAACTAGATAAGTTACTTTTTCAGGGAGTAACGCAAAATGCATCAGTTGTACACTTGTTTTTGCGGTGCATTGTGGGATTGAATAAAAGTTATCGATAGTGTCCACTGGTTTCGGAAACCACTACACCCTCAAATATTGCCGATTCCGGACACAGCCATAGAATTGTTATATTGCTATCTTTGCTATTTGCAATGGTTATAGTGTTTTTCATGTGATTTTTGTGATTTGTATTAAAAACAGATAGGGTTTAGGTTACCCGTATTACCGAGCAAACATCATAATAATTATTGTTAAAAAAAATGTATTCATATAAAAACATAAAACTATTAAACATAAAAACTTTTTTTTTTACTTCATGACAAGTGAGGTTTCAATAATATTTTGACTTCTAAATTAGGAAAAGTCCCCCGGTTTCCATTTCAAAAAATCTGCTGGCCATATTTGAGTATTTCTTTAAACTCCCTCTCCTCAGGGTAAAGGTCAAGCCGGAGAGCACGTCTGTACCACTAACAAAAACATACCAAAATTATCACGGTATTACTATAGCTTTGAGTATACACATTTCATGTTTTTGAACATCAAACACGACAGTACCATGTTTTATTTTTTAATATACGTGCTGCTGTAAATAGATGCTGCCGCAAATCTTTTCTAAGTCCACTCCCTCCAGATGTTAATACATTGTTGTAAAGCCAGTTTATGGTGTTGTTTACTCATTCAGAAAATATCAGCATTGCTGTACTATGGTACTGCCACAGTACTTACTGTTATGGACTATACTGAACAACTTTGGAAAAGTATTGTTGCCATATGAGATGTAACATAACTTTTAAAGACTTACATTAGCACACTATGAATCTGAAGACAATGCTTGGTTTGTTATAAATTAAATTTATATTCTTTGCCAATTTTATTTCCAAAAATTCAAGGTTTACCAAAAAAAAAAAACATTTTTATAGAATTTAAAAAGTATTTCAACACCATTTAATGCTCAGTTAGAAATCATGTTGGGCTTCAATTTGCTATGTATAAACTCATTTCTTAGCCGCATGTTGTTTTTTCCTTTTCGCTCCCATTTTATGTTTTTCTGTCGTTTGCAAGTTATTGTTAACTCATTTTTTCTCTCTCTGTATTCTGTTGAACAGGGGAACATTGTTGTTCATTTGTTTGTCTGTTATAAACATGTCAACTCTGTATTTTCTGCATTCATTTATAAACTAATATTATATACACAAACTGTGTATTATTAACATGTCAACTCTGTATTTTCTGCATTGATTTAAAAACAAACGTATTGCTGTGACGGACTGGACACAAGGATAAAGTGCAGCCAGTTCTTTTCTGAGTGTGGCTTTATGATTCGAGCACATTTTTTTAATTATTTTTTTTAAATTGAGAACATTATATAAACGAGAAAAAACAAAGATACAAGACAGGGATAACTAATCAGAAAATATTAAATATCAAAAGAAAATATTAAAAGACTGACATATTTCAATTGTTTTTAAAGCCTTCTTGTTACAAGAGTCAAAGATAGTCCCAAAGTAATGTTGTACTTCAGAAAGCAAACCATGGAAACAGTGGTTTCTGACTTGATTATTATTTTTATTGAATTTATTATTTATTGAAAACAGAATTCAATATCAAGTTCTTGACTCATTTCTTTCACACATTTTCACATTTTGAAAGTAAAACTCGAAATACAACAATAATTTAAATAAAAAGAAGCAACAACAAAAAAGAAACTTGCCATCACAAACTGTATGTTACTGTAAATTCATTTAGCAGAGATACAGTTCTTTGGGCTTTTCGATTTTTTAAAAACTTTAAATACATACAGACACTAAATACATGTTAAAGGCTGCTTTAAAATTAGCAAACTTGGGTTTTGAGTTACTCCATTTAGTTTGATTTTCAATCATTTTAGTTTGACGTTTAATCTTCCTAATAACAAAAAGAGTGAGTTCAAGGTTGTTGCGGCGCTTCCTGTGACGTCATCGCGCTCCGACGTCCATAATGGACTTGCAGCTGTTCAGTGACAAACAATAACAAGAGCAGCGAGCGAGAGCGAGAGCGAGCGGCTTCCGTGTCTGTAATCGCGCTGGTATTATTAAAAGCCTGTGAGGCATCTCGACTCTTGACATTGTCGGCGAGGAAAACTCTGGCCTCCGCTGCCTCTTCCTCCGACTCGGACACCGGCGGAGCTTCGCCGCCCCCGCGGAAGAAAAGCCGAGTCTCGGCGGCGGAGGGAGCAGGAGAGAGCGGGGCTTCTGTTACCGGGATCACGGGCCTCTCTGCGGCGTCTCTCCCAACCCCCCACCAGCACTCGGCCATCCGCCTCAACAACAGCTCGCAGTCGCGCAGATCCGCCTCTGCAAACGCGGTTAATAACATGCAGGCCAACGGGACGGGAGGCCAGGAGCCGGAGCCGCAGATGTCCTGCAGGAACGGGGAGTCCTCGTCGTCCGTCGCGGGAGCCGTGCACTCAAACGGGCTGATGCCCTCCGCGAATAACGGGCTGCCGTCCACCGAGAGCCCGGAGCCGGACAGCGGCGTGAAGAAGAAGAAGAGACTGTCTCAGAGCGACGAGGACGTGATCAGGCTCATCGGACAACATCTACACGGGTTAGGACTCAAGTGAGTGTTGACGAGATGAAGCCATGATGCTGTCAGTGTCAGTGTTGCGGGTTTGGGCTTCGCGAGGGTCGCGCTTGGGTTTTGTAACCTGTCAGTGGTGTTTTCGTGTTTGGCACTTCTGATTTTGTGTTTTTATTATGGTTTCAGTGCTGTTTTTGTAACGTATCAGTGGTGTTATTGTTTTCATAACGGCGTCAGTGGTGTTTTTGTTTTGTCATGATGGTGTCAGTGGATTTGACTGGTTTTACTGTTTTTTTTACAGTGTCAGTGGTGTTTTGTTTTCTCATGATGGTGTCAGTGGGTTTTTATTGGCGTCAGTGGTGTTTTTGTGTTTTCACTATGGTGTCAGTGGATATTTTGTAATGTCTGTGGATGTTTTGTTTTTAGTTGTGTTTTTTATGATGGTGTGTCGGTGGTGATGTTATATTTTTTCATGACAGTGTCAGTGGTGTTTTTTCATGATGGTCAGTGGAAATTTTGTAAAGTGAGTGGATTTTCATTGGTGTCAGTGGTGTTTTTATGCTTTCATGGTGTCAGTGGACATTTTGTAAGGTGTCAGTATATTTTATTGGTTTTAGTAGTGTTTTTATGATGTGTGTCAGTGGTGTTTATTTTTTCATCACCGTGTCACTGATGTTTTTGTTATTTCATGTGTCAGTGGATTTTACTGGTTTTAGTACTGTTTTTGTAACGTGTCAGTGGATTTTTATTGGTGTCTGTGGAGATTTTGTAATGTCTAAAGATTTTTTTTGGTTTTAGTAGTGTTTGTTTTTGAGCTTTCATGAGCGTGTCAGTGGTGTTTTTGAGCTTTCGTGAGCGTGTCAGTGGTGTTTTTGAGCTTTCGTGAGCGTGTCAGTGGTGTTTTTGAGCTTTCATGACCGTGTCAGTGGTGTTTTTGAGCTTTCATGACCGTGTCAGTGGTGTTTTTGAGCTTTCATGACCGTGTCAGTGGTGTTTTTGAGCTTTCATGAGCGTGTCAGTGGTGTTTTTGAGCTTTCATGACCGTCAGTGGTGTTTTTGAGCTTTCATGAGCGTGTCAGTGTTTTTGAGCTTTCGTGACCGTGTCAGTGATGTTTTTGAGCTTTCGATTAGCGTGTCAGTGGTGTTTTTGAGCTTTCGTGAGCGTGTCAGTGGTGTTTTTGAGCTTTCATGAGCGTGTCAGTGGTGTTTTTGAGCTTTCGTGAGCGTGTCAGTGGTGTTTTTGAGCTTTCGTGACCAGTGTCAGTGTGTTGGTGTTTTTGAGGCGTTTCTGAGCGTGTCAGTGGTGTTTTGAGCTTTCGTGAGCGTGTCAGTGGTGTTTTTGAGCTTTCGTGAGCGTGTCAGTGGTGTTTTTGAGCTTTCATGAGCGTGTCAGTGGTGTTTTTTGAGCTTTCATGAGCGTGTATGTAGTGTTTTTTGAGTTTGTTTTTGAGCTTCTTTTGACGTTTCTGAGGTCAGTGGTGTTTTTGAGCTTTCATGACGTGTCAGTGGTGTGTTTTTGAGCTTTCGTGACGTGTCAGTGTGTTTTTGAGCTTTCATGACGTGTCAGTGGTGTTTTTGAGCTTTCGTGAGCGTGTCAGTGGTGTTTTTGACTTTCTGACTGTCAGTGTTTTTGAGCTTTCTGAGCGTGTCAGTGGTGTTTTTGAGCTTTCGTGAGGTGTCAGTGGTGTTTTTGAGCTTTCTGAGTGTCAGTGTTTTTTGAGCTTTCAGTAGTGTCGTGTGTTTTTGAGCTTTCGATGAGCGTGTCAGTGGTGTTTTTGAGCTTTCGCGTGGTGTCAGTGGTGTTTTTGAGCTTTGTACGTGTCAGTGGTGTTTTTGAGCTTTCATGAGCGTGTCATGGTGTTTTTTGAGCTTTCGTGAGCGTGTCAGTGGTGTTTTTGAGCTTTCTGTGAGCGTGTCGTCATGGTGTTTTTGAGCTTTCGTGACGTAGGTGTTTTTGAGCTTTCGTGAGTGTTGTGTTTTTGAGCTTTCATGAGCGTGTCAGTGGTGTTTTTGAGCTTTCGTGAGCGTGTCAGTGTGTTTTTGAGCTTTCGTGAGCGTGTCAGTGGTGTTTTTGAGCTTTCTGAGGTGTCATGTGGTGTTTTTGAGCTTCTACGTTGATGGTGTCAGTGGTGTTTTTGAGCTTTCTGAGCGGTCGTGGTAGCTTTTGAGTTCAGTGGTGTTGTTTTTGAGCTTTCGTGAGCGTGTCAGTGGTGTTTTTTGAGCTTTCATGAGCGTGTCAGTGGTGTTTTTGAGCTTTCAGAGCGTGTCAGTGGTGTTTTTGAGCTTTCGTGAGGGTGTCAGTGGTGTTTTTGAGCTTTCGTGAGCGTCGGTTTTTGACTTTCAGTGGTGTTTTTGAGCTTTCTGACGTGTCAGTGGGTTTTTGAGCTTTCTGAGCGTGTCAGTGTGTTTTGAGACTTTCGTGACCGTGTCAGTGGTGTTTTGAGCTTTTCGTGAGCGTGTCAGTGGTGTTTTTGAGCTTTCGTGAGCGTGTCAGTGGTGTTTTTTGAGCTTTCGATGACGTGTCAGTGGTGTTTTTGAGCTTTCGTGACGTGTCAGTGGTGTTTTTGAGCTTTCTGACGTGTCAGTGGTGTTTTTGAGCTTTCGTGAGCGTGTCAGTGGTGTTTTTGAGCTTTCGTGAGCGTGTCAGTGGTGTTTTTGAGCTTTCGTGAGCGTGTCATGGTGTTTTTGAGCTTTCGTGAGCGTGTCAGTGGTGTTTTTGAGCTTTCATGAGCGTGTCAGTGGTGTTTTTGAGCTTTCGTGAGCGTGTCAGTGGTGTTTTTGAGCTTTCGTGAGCGTGTCAGTGGTGTTTTTGAGCTTTCGTGAGTGTCAGTGGTTTTTTGAGCTTTCGTGAGCGTGTCAGTGGTGTTTTTGACTTTCGTGAGCGTGTCAGTGGTGTTTTTTTTGGTGCAGTTTTTGCTTGTGAGCTGTTTTTTGGTGTCGTCAGTGGTGTTTTTGAGCTTTCGTGAGCGTGTCAGTGGTGTTTTTGAGCTTTCGTGACGTGCAGTGTGTTTTTGAGCTTTCGTAGGTGCAGGTGTTTGGTGTGTTTTTGAGCTTTCGTGAGCGTGCAGTGGTGTTTTTGAGCTTTCATGAGCGTGTCAGTGGTGTTTTTGAGCTTCATGACGTGTCAGTGGTGTTTTTGAGCTTTCATGACCGTGTCAGTGGTGTTTTTGAGCTTTCATGAGCGTGTGGTGTTTTTGAGCTTTCGTGACCGTGTCAGTGGTGTTTTTGAGCTTTCGTGAGCGTGTCAGTGGTGTTTTTGAGCTTTCATGACCGTGTCAGTGGTGTTTTTGAGCTTTCTGAGCGTGTAGTGGTGTTTTTGAGCTTTCATGACCGTGTCAGTGGTGTTTTTGAGCTTTCGTGAGCGTGTCAGTGGTGTTTTTGAGCTTTTGTGAGCGTGTCAGTGGTGTTTTTGAGCTTTCATGAGCGTGTGGTGTTTTTGAGCTTTCATGACCGTGTCAGTGGTGTTTTTGAGCTTTCGTGAGCGTGTCAGTGGTGTTTTTGAGGTGTCAGTGGTGTTTTTGAGCTTTTGTGAGCGTGTCAGTGGTGTTTTTGAGCTTTCGTGAGCGTGTCAGTGGTGTTTTTGAGCTTTCGTGAGCGTGTCAGTGGTGTTTTTGAGCTTTTGTGAGCGTGTCAGTGGTGTTTTTGAGCTTTCATGAGCGTGTGGTGTTTTTGAGCTTTCATGACCGTGTCAGTGGTGTTTTTGAGCTTTCGTGAGCGTTTCAGTGGTGTTTTTGAGCTTTCGTGAGCGTGTCAGTGGTGTTTTTGAGCTTTTGTGAGCGTGTCAGTGGTGTTTTTGAGCTTTCATGAGCGTGTGGTGTTTTTGAGCTTTCATGACCGTGTCAGTGGTGTTTTTGAGCTTTCGTGAGCGTTTCAGTGGTGTTTTTGAGGTGTCAGTGGTGTTTTTGAGCTTTTGTGAGCGTGTCAGTGGTGTTTTTGAGCTTTCATGAGCGTGTCAGTGGTGTTTTTGAGCTTTCATGACCGTGTCAGTGGTTCTTTTTGAGCTTTCATGATGGTGTGAGTGGTGCTTTTGTAACGTATCAGTGGATTTTACTGGTTTTAGTACTGATAGTACCGATTTACCCCTGATATTGGGCATTTGTCAGCAATTTCCACAAAACATTTGGCGAGTGAATATCACAGCTCAAATTGTGTAGTGTGTAGAGCCTACCTGGCTTAACTTGTCAGTGTAGTGGTGTTTTTGTGTTTTCATTAAAGGGATACTCCACCCAAAAATGAAAATTCTGTCATCATTTACTCACCCACAAGTTGTTGCAAACCTGTATGAGTTTCTTTCTTCTGCTGAACACAAAGGAAGATATTTTGAAGAACGATTGGCTATTTGGCACCATTGACTTCCATAGTATTTTTTTTTTTCTACTATGGAAGTCAATGGTGCCAAACAACTGTTTGGTTCCAATCGTTCTTCAAAATATCTTGAAGTGAGATATCTTGAAAATATTTTGGGTGAGTAAATGATAAATGAGTAAATTTTATTTTTTGGGTGGAGTATCCCTTTAAGTGTCAAAGGTGTTTTGTAACATGTTAGTGGATTTGTCAGTGTTTTTGTACTTTTTTTATGGTGCCATTTTTGTGTAATTTGTCAGTGTTATTATTGATTTCATAATGATGTCATGGTGTTTTTGTGCTTTCATGTTGTCAATGGAGTTTTTGATTTGTCACTGTTATTAGTGTTTTTGTAATATGTCTGTTTTTTGATGATGGTGTCAGTGGTGTACATCAAAATTTGTTATATTTTAATATTGCTATACTGGTAAATAGCCAGGTTTGGACAGAGTACAAAAATCCTTTAAGGCCTAATATAACAAAAATAAAGACCCAGAATTTTAATAAAATCAGAAATTCTGAGTTTTAATAAAAATGTACAGTAAAATAATGCCTAGGCCTATATGTATATATTAGGGCTGAATGATATATAGAGATTATCGAATTAATCACAAATGTACATATAGTGATATGCATATCAAAATGACTTGCGATAACTGCATGTTTTTAATACTTCAAAAGTCCACAAAAAGTAACGGTTAGGCCTACATACGTGTGACATGCTTAATGTTATTTAATGCAATAATCAAAGAACTCGAAGAACTGCGTTTATGTATTCACATGAACGCAGTCAGTTAGGCCTATGTCTTAAATGGAGTTGAGAAAGAATGTGTAACAATATATTGGATCTGTGCAGCTCTTAAAGTGACAGCAGCCTAATAAACCTGCTGTCATCTGTGTGCTTAAAGCGAAACAACGAAAGACAAAGAGAAAATCACTCACTGCTCTTGACTGAATAACTTTTGTAGCTTTAATAAGAATCAGTATTTAATTCGTACAGTGATGGCTAAGCAGTGCTTTATTTTTACATTTGATTATTAGATTTTTGTTGTCAAACCTAATGTAGGCCTACCTGAGAACCTAAACCCTGGTTTACACTGATGTTAAACACTGCTGTTCACTTTCAGAAGCTGTAGGGATGCTTTCTTCTCACAAAAAGAATGTGAAATGTATGTTGGTTATACCATTTTCAGTTTTTAAATTCATTAAATATAATTTAAATTTATTTTACACACTTAAAGGGATAGTTTACCCAAAAATGAAAATTACCCCATGATTTACTATCCTCAAGCCATCCTAGGTGTTTATGACATTTTTCTTTCAGACGAATACAATTGGGAGTTATATAAAAAATATCCTGACTCTTCCAAGCTTTTTTATGGCAGTGAGTGGCCGTTTCTGTTTTGAAGTCTATAAAAGCGCATCCATCCATGATTAAGTAATCCACATGGCTCCGGGGGTTAATAAAGGCCTTCTGAATCGAACTTTATCGACTAAAATAACTAGCTTCCAACAGACATCGCATCGATTTACGGCAAAAGAGTTACACTTGACCATGTGTGGCGTAGGATGTAGGAGTAGCGTAAGCTTAGACGCCTCTCACGGTTCAAACAAACGGCTGGGCAACAAATTCAAGCTCCTCCCACATTTCTCTTTATAATCTCCTTTTAGACTTCTAATTCGCACTTCCTTGTTCGTCAATGCGTCAAAGGTTACTCTTCTGCTGTAAATCTATGTGTAGGCCGTCTGCCGGAAGTAATAGTTATTTTCAGGGCTCTCAGGTGTCACGCATTGAGCGTGACAGTCACTCATTTCGGTCTTTTGTCACGCTCTCCCGCCACACATTGTATTTCTCACGCTGAAAAACTATTTGTAATATATTTATGCCGCAGCACTCAAAACTCTTGCCGCGCCGTTCTCACTGTGGAACCGGCAGTAATCAAGCGCGTCTCCTCTCGTGTTGTTCGTCTGGTGTTGTTAGCCAATCAGAAAATAGCACTATTGTATCTGGGTAAGATTTAACGCAACAACCAATGACACCCCGTCGGCTGGGTGTCACTCTTACCTGTCTTCAAAACTTGAGAGCCCTAGTCGATAAAGTTTTAAAAATGGATATTTTTCTTACACAAACTCATTGCTTCACTTCAGAAGGCCTTAAATTATTGTCTATAATATTGTAATTGTTAATTTAACGAACTGACATTATTGAATATGTCCCTCACTCTACAAAAACACACTAATTGAGGGCAGGCATACACTAGGCCCTACGTGATGTACCGTAGCAAAGAACGTATATTTACAAGAAGTGAAAGCCAATAGAACGTTCCATTGCAACACCAGCGCCCAGCAGCAGCGCTACGCTTCCGCCATTTTGGGGTGAAAGCCACTCGGCAGTCATATATTATACATATATTTAGTCCAGTGCAGAGGTCATTTTTAGGTTGAAATAATTATGTAAAAAGAGGGGGCAGCGCCAGATAATGTTTAACGCAGGTGCCGAGGGGGTGCTAGATCATTGACAGGGGGAGCTGCGCACTTTTATAGCCTATATTGTATACTATTATTAAATGAGCAAAACTTCAATATTTAATATTCAATAATTTTAATTATGACAACTAAAGTTTTAATTTTACTAAATCGAATAAGCACAACATTCAACATTCAATCAAAAATATTTAAAGATTTATTATTTATAATGTTATTTCGACATAATATCTCGTTATTTCGACATACATAATATGTGAGTGTGCAACATAATCAGAGAGTAGCCTATTTCTTTTCGTTTGGAATAGTTTCGTTTAAAGATTTAGTTGCAAGCTTTCTATATTTCTCATGTCTGAGGCATATTTCGGTTAATTTATGATGAGATGCGCTCAAGTTCACGAGCACTGCAAGTGACCGCGCTGTATGTCCTGATTATTGTCTGCTATATTTGCTTATTTATTAAATCCATGTAATCGGTTGATTTAATTATTATTATTTTTTTAATTAAGATACAATTTACACAAAACGAAATTAATTTTAAAGAAAGGCTTTCTACAAAACACAACGTAGGCTAATGAGTCAAAATCATGTATGACCCACTTCATGTCTCCCGATATCATATCCTACTCATGCTGTTCACTTTTCATAATCAACATGGGGAAAAACACATTATAATATCTGAACAAATATGAAACTAAATGCGCTTATTTAAAGGCTACAACAACACGTATAAAGTAGTAGGCCTACAGACTCTCTATTTGTACAACTATTAGGCATAACAGCAATAGAAATAGCTTTACAGAAAACTTCTTATATCGTATATTAATGACCGTTAAAGCAAGACTATGTAAACAAAAACACAGCCACTGTACAAAATTGTGGCAATTATAGGATAACGGACACAGAAATGCATCATAAGATCATCATGTTTGTAGGATGATCCAGGGGATTAAAACGTACCAAATATATTTCAGGCCAAGTGGAGTTGGTAACTAATAATAGTAGTAAATGTGTAAAGTTGCATAAAATGGAAATATTCAATAATGCAAGAAAAAACTACCTCAAAAAACTGTTATCTGTGCTGTTGTCCAGTAACTCCCGTTGGAATCTTCATCCCAAAATGGCGGCCGCGCTGCCGAAGCGCCACCTAGTGGCTGTTACCAGAAAAGCATCAGAGTTTCGCCTCTTGTGCTTCTATACTCTTTGACCGTAGTCTAGTAGATTAGACTAGCGCGCATGCACATTTAGAGTATATGCTTTTACTGCGTGATTTAGTCTATTATAATGCCCCTGTATGACTTTTATATTTATGTCATTTAACATAGTTAACCGATATTACACAAATAGCGCCATTTTTGTTTCCACATTTCAGCATGATTACAAATGAGACGGATTTTATACAACGTACAGTTTAATAAACAAGTTAATATTAGTATTAATATTGAATCTTAATAACTCACTCATTAACTTGCTGTCAAGTTACACCTACTGGCGGGTTTAATTTCACATTTGAAGTGTCTTTTCATTTCTAAATAATTTAAAATAACAGTATTTACCGTTTTATATTTTCAACATTTCAAAACAGTATTTATGTATCTTTAACTGCTCTACACTAATAAGTATATAACTACAGATCAACCTTTATTCAAGTTAATCAGATTATACATTATACAATTAGATTACAATTTCTGTACCTGAAAATCTCCTTTGTAAACCTACATGAAAAACACAGTTTATTTCATTTATATGTTTGTTCTGTTGTATTTATTTGTGCCTCGTAATTTGATTATTTGCTTCTATTTTAATACTTGCTGTTTAAATGAGTTAATCTAGTAGCTTTTGGTGTCATATAGGCTAACCTTATTTATTAAGGTTGAATGTATCACAAATAACAAAAACAATACTAAGGCTTATTTTCTTTTCTTTTACTTTATTATTTTTTTGTTGTGGGGCCCGACCGGGCCAGTAGAAAAACCCTTAGTGTTGAGCCCTGGCCAGGACATGTTTTAATATAACTCTGATTGTATTCGTCTGAAAGAACAATGTCATACACACCTAGGATGGCTTGAGGGGTAGTAAATCATGGGCTAAGTTTCATTTTTGGGTTAACTAACCCTTTAAAGCATTATTGCATCACATATCACATTTTTCTTCAGTATCGTGCAGATCGAGTATACATAGTTTGCTAGTTCATATTTACAAGGTAAAAACAAAGTAAAATAGCTTGTTGCAGTAATGCATTGCCTAACATAGACATTGGAGTGTCAACACTATTTGCTCTCTCCCTGGTGTAGAAAAGCAGATGAATCTGCTCCACACAATTTATAGACAGTGGGAGAGGTGTTGAAAACATTCAGGGTTTATGTGTTAATTATTGCTTTCATGAATCAAACACTGACTTCTTGTGTGTGTGTGTGTGTGTGTGTGTGTGTGTGTGTGTGTGTGTGTTGGGGTGTGTGTTGTGTGTTGTGTGTGTGTGTGTGTGTGTGTGTGTGTGTGTGTGTGTGTGTTCTCTAATCTTAAATCTATCTATGTGAAAGGAATATGAATCCACTTCACATACTTCATTAACATATTTCTTTTTGTCATGTTTCAGTCAAACGGTGGACCTGTTGATGCAGGAGTCGGGCTGTAGACTTGAGCATCCGGCTGCTACCAAGTTTCGTAATCATGTGATGGAGGGAGAGTGGGAAAAGGTGAGTCTTCACATCATGGCCTGTCTAGAAATTGTAGAAGTTGTCTAGAATTACTTTAAGAATTAAACAGAATAGGAAAAATTGTAGATGGGACGCAAATGTAATGTTTTTATTTACTGACGACATTCTGACAATCATTAGAAACATGTTCTGTAATGGTACCACGGTACACAGATGGCATTAGGTTTATTGTCATGTTACTGAGTGATTGACCTGTGTACCGTAGTATTTACATAGAACTAAAGAAGCTTAAAGAATAGATTAAGAAGATTAAAGGGTTAGTTCACCCAAAAAAATTAAATTCTGTCATTAGTTACTCACCAAACCCTTTATGTATCATGCATTATGAAAGTATTTTATTGCAGTGATTATGCCTTGTAATTCACTTTTATAATGCAATGTATGGTCTCATAAATAATTGTAACCACAGTTATATTACATTATAATACGTACAATGTTACACCTTTAGAAAGTATAATGCATTAAAACGCATGACAAACAACCAATCTCAGATATTACAAGGAATCTGCAAATATTATAATGCAGTTTATCTTTGGTTATAGAAAAGATATGATTCATTATAACATACATTATGAATACCTTAATGCATTATACTGTACATACAGGCTTTAAAGTCCCCCTGTAGTCAATCATTTGAATCCCTTAAAACTCATATTTGATCACCAAAATTACATATTTAAAAAATAATGAGTGTGAAAAGAATTTCTTCATGCCTTAAAATTGCTTGAATGTAACTCTACACCCTTGCTTCATTTAGTATGCAGAACCATTAATATGCTAACTAGCCCCGCCTCCACTCACTCACTCCAGCTCAGAGATCCACTCGGTCACCTTCACTGTAGTAAACGCTGCAGTATAAGAGGAAATACTGGTTTAATTCAGCCATATATGTTTAAACCAGAAACTGAATCAGAAGAAGTGGAAGAGTGAATTATACAGACACGTCTACAAGTCGCTGTATCGGGATGGTAATGCGCTAAATTAATGTATTGCTCTCCATGTCGGACACAATTACAGGAATTAATATGATTAGCCTGTTCCTTGACTACGTTATGAAACAGCTAATAATGTGCTGCTAATGTTACACAAACAATGTTCCCATTCGACAGCTTCCTTCTAACAATCAGCATCCTTAGAAATGCTTTGAACAACTCAGAACATCAGTGGAGAAAAGCATATATTTCATTATAACATCGTAATATATATCATGTACATAATTCACCGCTATATTGCTAAACGTGCTGGATTTTTCATATCAACAGAAAAATATACTGGGATAACCTGGCTTCTCTTGAGACTCTCGTACTTCACAACAGTTAAAGGATTAGTTCACTTTTAAAAAATTTTTTGCTGATAATTTACTCACCCCCATGTCATCCAAGATGTCCATGTCTTTCTTTCTTCAGTCGAAAAGAAATGAAGGTTTTTGATGAAAACATTCCAGGATTTTTCTCCATATAATGGACTTCAATGGGACCCAAACGGTTCAAGGTCCAAATGACAGTTTCAGTGCAGCTTCAAAGGGCTTTAAACGACACCAGACGATGAATAAGGGTCTTATCTAGTGAAACCATCGCTCATTTCAAAAATAAATGAAAAACTCGCCTTGCTCTGTTCTGTGATGCGCGTTCATGTGACGTCACGTAATACACAATTACGTTGAAAAGGTCTCACAGAACAGAGCAAGGTGAGCATTTGTGCTTATAAAACTTAAACTTTTTGATTTATTTTAAGTCTAAAAGAAATGAAGGTTTTTGATGAAAATATTCCAGGATTTTTCCTAATGATCTGATTGGTTAGGTAGATTGTCAGAAACACCAGCGATTTCAAACCGTGTTTTTGAGACTGTCTTTGGTTCACTGCAGTTTTAAGAAGAAAATACTCAGCAATGATGTTGACTTAAGAATTTGCACATGATTTGTCTTAAAGCATAATAAAAACATCACATAGACATATAAACAACATTTAAAAGCTGGATTTTCACCACAGGGGATTTTAAGTAAAGTGTTACAGAATAATTTAGTGGAATCAGAATCATTAAACAAACTGAATGATTCCCAACAACATCTCGTAAGATTACACCTCACGGGTGTTTCTAAACTTTGTTCTTTTGTGTATTTAATGCTCATATGGGTCACAACAAACCAAACAAGAAGCAGATAAGGTCGGTCAACTTGAGGAAACTCAGTTAATCTGTCTGTGTTTTATTGTGACAGGCTGAGAGTGACCTCAACGAGCTGAAAGCGCTGATGCATTCACCGAGCGCTGTGGTGGTAAGTGTCCGAAGTCCTCTCAACATCTCCACCTTCAGGTTTATGAATGGTTCTTCTGACTGGTTTTGTCCTGTTGTTCAGCGGATGAAGTTCTTGCTCCTGCAACAGAAGTATCTGGAGTATCTGGAGGACGGGAAGGTTCTGGAAGCGCTTCAGGTTCTCCGAGCCGAGCTCACGCCGCTGAAGTACAACACCGAGCGAATCCACATCCTCAGCGGGTATCACACTTCAGGACTATTTTAGGGGCATTAGAACAACGATGTCATTTCCTCATTGTTTTTTTAGGTTCCCTATAATGAGAAAACAATTCTGCCTGCCATCTTTGCTTTATTATGGAGGCCGCAGATAGAGAAAAACATGTTCAGAATATCATTCATGCTTTTAAAGAGGACCTGCTTTTTTACATTTTCAACTTTCTTTAGTGTGTAATGTTGCTGTTTGAGCATGAAACCGCTCTGAGTTCTTCTCTATATCAGTGTCAGTGTTTCTGAACTCCTGAAACGTCTTCATTGTAGTCTTGAGTTTCTTCCGGGAACAAACACGTCACAATATTCCTCATTTAAATAATTAATATACAGAATAAAGGGGCGGGGCCTGGTTGAGTTAGTTAGTAGTGTTTTAAACTGGCGGTTATTGAAAGGGACGGGACATTTCCCAAACACACTCGAAGCGCTTGGCCAATCACAACACACTGATCCAGCCGACCAATCAGAGCACAGTGTGCTTTTCAGAAGGAGGAGCTTCATAGAAGACAGGAGCTAAACAGGGGTGTGTTTCCCGTACAACGACGTAACTCACTGCTTTACTACTGTAGTACGATCGTTGAAGAAATCAACTATCTCGTCACGACTGTTTCCCAAAACCGGATTGTTGCAAATTTGTCATTTATCTCGTTCGCACATGCACACTCTTCAAAAACAGTGCTTTAAATCTCTTGACAAACGAAAAGACGTCAATGATATTTGTATAAATTTAAATTATATTATACTAAATGTCAGCTTGCGTATTTTGCTCAAGATAATGATTTATTAAGTCATACAAACCAGAAACCATGGCTCTGTTCCAAACACACAACTTTGCGATGATGTTCATTGGAACTATGGTTTCATGAAACATTAACTTGTTGAACTATGCTAGTAACGACAACTTGCGACCATAGTTATCTAACGATACTTTTGGGAAACAGCTCGCAGAGCATTCCTGACAGACTGAGAAGAGAGGGGCTGAGTAATGTAAAATATGTGAAAATAATGTGTTTTTTGAGCATTCAAGCATGAACCTGTTCTGGTAGAGCCCAAAAACAAGATCAAGACTTTGTAAAAGGGCACAATAGGTCTCCTTTAAGACCCCGTCAAAGAATTGGACAGTGGTAAAATTGCCAAAATGCAAATGCCTAAACTTAGACAGTAAGGGGAGGAGACAGCAAAGCAAGAAGCCTGCAGAACATCTCGTTCTCATACAGTCTGTCCCCACCTGTTTACAACTTTCCTCAACCAATAAGCATTCATTGGGTTATCTTTAATAGTTTTTTAGTGCTGTGCCGCCATCTGGTCTTTCTCTTAATTATCAAGTGCAGGTGCAAGTTCATGGCAAGATCAGCTGAAGTGAGACACACAGTGTAAAACATGAAATCTGGGTTTTATTCATATCGTTGTCCAGGCTATCCTACAAACATACATTTAATGTCTAATACAAATATACTATACATATTTGTAGTTTGTTTGCATTTTACAATATTACAGTAAAGTAGGTGTTCACAAATTGATAAGTCAACATGTAATCAAATGAAGTGGCTCTGCTGCTTTAAAATCAAGTCCCACCCTACTGTTGGAAATATGGCATCATGATATAGAAGTAAAATCTGATGCAAAAGGCGATGATCAGAATTGCAAGTTTATTTATTTCTCAATACAGAAATACACAAAAAAGCCTTTCGCGATTCTGACTTTTATAACATGCAATAGTGAGTTTATATCTCGCAATTCTGACTATATAACACACAATTGCGACTTTATATCATGATGTAAACTTGCAATTGGGAGAAAAAAAGTCAGAATTGTGAGATGAAAAAGTTGCTATTATTTTTTTATTCTGTGGTGGAAACAAGCTTCCATGAAAACATGCTTGTGTACGCTTTTATTTTAGTGCAACTTTATCTCATGCATCTTAAAGCTGGTTGAATTCTTCAACAGAAACAGTGCTACACCCCACCCTGACCCTGTGTGCGACTCCTCTGTGTGCCGTAGGTACCTGATGTGCAGTAACTCTGATGACCTGCGTGCTAAAGCGGAGTGGGAGGGGAAGGGGACGGCCTCGCGATCCAAACTCCTCGACAAGCTTCAGAGTGAGTTACTCGAAACCCGTATAAACAAACACCAGCTGGATCATTCCGGTTGTGCTACCTTTACAATCCTGCCACTGAAGAGTGAACATGCTTGTGCTGTTATTTCAGGAAATATTGCTGTGAATGAGTAAATCAGCATTGAAATACGCATTGATGACGCTTATACAGTTGTGGCCAAAAGTGATGTCCAGAAAATCTTCATTCAAATATTATTAAAAATGTGTTCATGATTTTGTAAGCATATTGCACAGTTGTGCTTATAGTCCTTTTTTTATTTGTGATCACGCAATGAAATTGTGCCGACATCATTTTTGGCCAGGCTGTCATGCAATGAAATTATGAACACATGCAAAAACAAGAAAGAACCAATGAAATACTATTAAATGATTATGTTGTTGTAAATATATGCTTTTTCCTTTGAAAAAACAAACAAAACAGGCCTCAAACCAACTAATTTCACAACATTACACAGTTGATAAAGTCCTCTGCTAAAACTTTTCTCACCCAAATATTGTCATTGATGGCATTCAGGAACTTTTGTTAGTTAAAGGAATATTATAAAAGATAGGATAGACGTGATATTGGGCACAGGAAAACCTATAAACTGTTTACATATTAAACTATTTCCATTACAATGTATTTCTTAAAATGTTTACATTAATAACAACATTCAGATAATATAAAAATCTATAGTAATAATAATATTATTTTAATTCGAATTATTTAAAAAAAATAGCAAAATGTCAACATTGGCTCGAATTATTTCAAAATTCTCTTCTATATTCACTTAATTTCGATAAGAAAACTAAGGTCATTTTTATCTTTTAGGAAATGTGAGTTTAATATTTATGCATTATGCTTAAGCAAAAGGTATGAGAGGCTGTGCTATAATGACTATTCTTCAATGCAGAGCTAAACTGTTTCCTGTGAATGTACCAGACTTCTGATTCATTAACCACTAAAAGGAAATGACTAAGAATAACAAAATGCAGTAAACAGTAAAACTATTTGCACTACAAACCAGTGTGTTTGTAATAATGACAATACATTAAAATAATATGGTAATAAATAGCATTTTGCAATATTGAGCGGTGCAACAAGTTGTTTTGTACAACTATAGAATGACTATATTCACAATACACCAGTTTTACTACATATTAAAATATTAAGTTTATACATTTTCATTAAAATGTTATTTTATTTATTAATGAATTCATTAAATTGCTACCTTCTGCTAGAAGATATAGGGCCAGATTTACTAACAGCTCCAGCGCAAACCCTCACTTGTGTTAAAAAAACTACTGTAAGGATTTACTAACGACACTCAGTGAAAATATTATATTTGTAGGAGTTTCCCTTTCAGACGCAAGATTTATGGGATGAGAGAATTTAAATGAATCATGCTCATAAATCATAAATTAAATGAATCATAAATGGGTTATTTACTAAGGTTTGTGCTAGGCAATTTACTGGTATTTGCGCCATTATTTATTTACCGCCCAAAAAAGCCTGTCTTAAACCAGACACTAGTTTGCGCTGCTCTTGGTGGATTGTGTTGGGCATTATGGAAATGATCCGGCTGTTCTTTCATTTGCTTGTCGTCTGTAAATCACAAGCTGAACTTTACACTCCCATCGCTGCTTTTATAGGATTGCGCTCTCATGCTAATTTGCTGTTTAGTAAATCTGGCCCCAAGTCTCTAAAAAAACAAAAGAATTACCCAGCTTTCTGAAAATTATTAATTGTTATTAATATTAATTATAATTGGGTAACACTTTATTTTACAGTGTTCTTGTTAAATGTAGTTACTGTAGTAATAAAGTAAATTATGCATAATTAGATGCAACTAGCCCTAAACATACCCTAATCCTACAGTTAGTAAATGTAGTTAATTATTATTATTACTAATCTATGGTTGCACTGTAACAAGGACACCTTAAAATAAAGTGTAACCTATTATTATTATTATTGGTGTAAACATTATTATTCACTTTTTCATTTATTCTGTTTACTTCTTCCTCTCTTCATTCCCTCTTTTGTTTTCTTTCTTTACAGTTTCATGTAATTGTTTTCTTTTTTCAGCTAGGGTTCGGGTCAGTTCTATTTCAGTTCAGCCAATTCAGGAGATGAATTGAATTGGGGGCGGTAACCTAAAGAACGTGAAGGGCCTGCGTAGTCTCAAGTCCACTTTATGTCCTGTGTTGGCTGAATTCAGATGAAACTGAGTCTAACCCTCCACGACCTCTATGCTCCATCTCTGTCTCTCTCTCAGCGTACTTGCCCCCGTCCGTGATGCTGCCGCCCCGTCGTCTGCAGACTCTGTTGCGTCAGGCAGTGGAGCTGCAGAGAGATCGCTGTCTCTACCACAACACCAAGATGGACAGTGGACTGGACAGTGTGTCTCTGCTCATAGACCACGTGTGCAGCAGGTACATGAGCAAACTTACGCTTTCACAGGTGCATTGTCTAGGGCGGACCCTGTCATAAACCTAGTCAACGAGTCGAGCAAAATTGATGCTTTAGTCAAAGAGTATGAGCCCCACATCGACACTGCAAGATCAAGTAATTTATTACCTTTTGAGTCTCAGCTAGAAGAAGAAAAAACTCGCTTGCGGTAATTACAGTATATCCAATTACAGTATTTAAATCAGAATCCGAAAATCTGAAAATTTAAAGCGACAGACGACAAAACTGCGGTTCACACTTATAATAAACAGAACATTGGTGTGGATGCCTATGTATTTATCATTTAGTTATCTTTATAGATATCGTTCTGGGTGTGAACAGGCCTTTAAACAGATTAAATAATTGGATATGTCACCAGAGAGAAGTCTGTCGTTTCACTAGATCAAGTTATGATTGATTAAATATTACAAGGTAAAAAAACAATTTCACATTTATTTGTATAGCGCTTTTCACAATACACATCATTTCAAAGAAGCTTTACAGAAAATGCATGAAGTCCACATTACAATTTAGAGTGATCTGTTATCAGAGCTAATTTATATATTTCAGAAATGTACATGTACAAAATCACAGTTATTAATTTAAACAATGTAATAATTTAATGCAGATACAATGAACTCATTGAAGTAATGAATACTTTTTATGACATTTCGAAAAATTTAGCATTGGTGCATATTAGTGTGTTAGTCGCAGAAAAATAAACTCCACAGGAAGTCCATGAGGGAGAGATCGTTAACGGCAGATTCTTGCGGTAATTACAGTATGTCAGGAAAAAAATCCAAACGTTCACCTCAAATATGGCTTATCATTTGAAACATGCAAGTAGTAGTTGAAATCGCTGAAGTAACTGTTTAAAACTGTTTTCCTGCTCATTGACAGCAAATCAGAATCCATCTGACTTGAAGATTTAAAGCGACAGACAACAAAACTTCAGTTCATACTTATAATAAACAGAACATTATTGTGCATTGGTGTGGATGCCTATGTATTTATCATTACATTTATCTTTATAGATATCGTTCTTGTTGTGATTTGTGTTCCCAAATCATTTAACTTGAAAGTATGATTTGCACTCGAGAAAGACTTCAGAATAGTCATATTCGTACTTAATTATTATTATACTTTTTTTATTTTTATAAAGGGACCATGTACAATTTTTAAACATAAATGTTTCCATGTCATGCATTGTACTGGATTTAGCCAACTATTAGTCTATTTCTTTCTAAATCAGAATGTAAAATTTTTGATTTTTTTTTCTTATTGCAATATATGTACATTTTCATATTATCGTGTTGTGTTCATATTTCTTTCAAACCGCACCAGAGTTCCTTTGGAAGTCAAGTCACCTTTATTTATATAGTGCTTTTTACAATACAGATTGTTTCAAAGCAGCTTTACAGAGATAACAGGAAAATAATGTTGTAATAATATTGTTAAATATATAAAATTAAACATTCCCAACTAACCAAGCCAAAAGCCAATGGGGACAAAGGCGACAGTGACCAAAACTCCATCAGTGACAGAATGGAGAAAAAAACCTTGAGAGAACCCAGGCTCAGTCAGCGGGCAAGTTCTCCTCTGGCCAACAAACTAACAGTGTATGATTATGATTCAGGCAGCATTACAGGTCAGAAGTCAGATTGGATCGGAACATTATATTATGCAGTTCATCTGGTTGAAGAAGTCATCACACGCGTATGGAGACGAGTTTGTTGAGGATCAGTGCCGATGGCTGTCGTGTCGATAAGGCCTTCACAGGGGAGAGTCTAGTTGACACAAGCTCTGCTGAAACTTCAGGGATGCGTTGTGGTCGTGTCTAGGCGCAGGTCCACCATCTGATCTGGATACGGCCCGGGTCCAACTGATTACAGTTAACCTCGAAATAAACAAAAAAGACTAAAATTTGCGTAGATGCCATTCTTTTTATGATGTAGCAAGTACATCAGGTGTTATAGGAAGTGTTCCTGGTTCCTGTTGACCTTGATTTATGCAGCCTAATAATCATTTAACTGATTTGAATAATAGGAATGTATAGTGTTTCATGTGTATGCCAGGTTGAAGAGATGTGTTTTTAATCTAGATTTGAACTGACAGAGTGTGTCTGCTTCCCGGACAATGTTAGGAAGATTGTTCCAAAGTTTTGGTGCTGAATAGGAAAAGGATCTACCGCCAGCGATCGATTTTGATATTCCAGGTATTATCAACTGGCCGGAATTTTGAGATCCAATAGACGTGAAGGACTATAATGCGTTAAGAGCTCGCTCAAGTACTGGGGAGCTAAACCATTTAGTGCTTTGTAAGTAATCAGCAATATTTTAAAATTTATACGATGTTTAATAGGCAGCCAATGCAGTTTTGAAAGAACCGGGCTAATATGGTCATACTTCCTGGTTCTGGTAAGAACTCTAGCGGCTGCATTTTGAAATAGCTGTAGTTTGTTTAATAAGCGTGCAGGGCAACCACCCAGTAGAGCATTTCAATAATCTAGCCTTGATGTCATGAACGCATAAACTAATTGTTTTGCATTTGTCATTAAGAGCATATGATGTAATTTAGATATATTTTTAAGATGGAAAAATGCGGTTTTACAGATACTAGACACGTGACTTTCAAAGGAAAGATTGGTGTCAGAGCACACACACACACACAGGTTCCTAACCGACGACGGGGACTTGACATAGCAGCCAAGTGTTAGACAGTATTCTAGGTTATTACTTGAGGGCGTTTTTTTGTCCAATAATTAGAATCTCTGTTTTTTCAGAATTTAGTAGTAGAAAATTACTAGTCATCCAGTTTTTTATAACAGCTATGCATTCCGTTAATTTTGTGAATTGTTAAGTTTCGTCAGGGTGTAAATAAATATACAGCTGAGTATCATCAGCATAACAGTGAAAGCTAATTCCATGTTTCCTAATGATATCTCCTAATGGTAGCATGCACAGAATGAACAGCAGCGGTCCTAGTACTAAGCCTTGTGGTACACCATACTGAACTTTTGACCGATAAGACATCTCTTCATTTACTGCTACAAACTGATGACGGTCAGATAAGAGTTATTTAAACCATGCTAATGCAATTCTACTAATGCCAACATAGTTTTCTAGTCTATTTAAAAGAATGTTGTGGTCAATAGTATCAAATGCAGCACTAAGATCGAGAAGCACTAATAGAGAGATACAACCACGATCGGATGAAAAGAGCAAATCATTTGTGACTCTAATGAGAGCAGTCTCCGTACTATGGTACGGTCTAAATCCTGACTGGAAATCCTCGCAGATATTATTTCTTTCTAAAAAGGAACACAGTTGTGATGATACTGCTTTTTCTAGTATCTTTGACAGAAAAGGTAGATTCGAGATTGGCCTGTAATTGACTAATTCTGTAGGATCAAGTTTCGTTTTTTTAACAAGGGGTTTAATCATAGCCAACTTAAAAGTTTTTGGTACGTATCCTAATAAGAAAGATGAATTAATGATATTAAGAATGGGATCTATGACCTCTGGAAGCATCTCTTTCAATAACTTAGTCGGTATAGGGTCTAACATACATGTTGTCGATTTAGATGAGTTAACAAGTTTGGAAAATTCTTCCTCTCCTATAGCAATGAATGAATAAATTCGTCAGGGAGACTACAATGCACTGCCTGATGCGATACTGTAGTAGACGGTTGCATAGTTATAATTTTCTCCCTGATATTATCAATATTGTAAGTAAAGAAGTTCATAAAGTCATTACTGCTGTCCTGCTTGGAAATGTCTGGGGTTGACGCTTTATTTTTCGTTAGTTTAGCCATTGTTTCAAATAAATACCTGGGGTTTTGTGTATTTTTTTCTAATAGGGTTAAAAGCTGCTAGATCTGCTTATTTTTCAAGGCCTCTCTGTTCACAATTGTGCTCTCTTTCCATGAAATGCAAAGAAAAATCGTAAGTTTTGTTTTCTTCCAGTTGCACTCCATTTTTCTGGCTGCTCTCTTAAGGGCCCGGGTGTGCTCATTGTACCACGCCGTTGAACTATTTTCTTTAATCTTCTTTAAACGCAAAGGGGCAATTGTGTCTAAAGTGCTGGAAAAGAGAGAGTCAAAAGTTTCTGTCGCAATATCGAGTTCTTCTAAGCTATCTACGATTCTGAGATGATGAAACTGATTTGGAAGATTATTAATAAAGCAATCTTTAGTAGCAGAAGTGATAGTTCTGACTTTCTGATAGAAAGTCAGCAAATTCTTTGAAGTCTGTATGGTGGCCTGTATACAGTAGCCAGCACAAATCTTAAACGTGATTTATCATTTACACTAGATAGTGTTACATTAAGCACCACCACTTCAAAAGAAATATATTTAAAACAAGACTTCTCAGTGGTTCGGAAAATATTACTATAAATTACAGCAACACCTCCCCCTTTGCCGTTCAGATGGGGCTCATGTTTATAACAGTAATCTTGCTGGGTGGACTCATTATGCAAAGTAATGTAATCGTCTGGTTTTAGCCAGGTTTCTGTCAAACACAGCACAACTAGGTTATAGTCTGTAATCATATCATTAACAATAAGTGCTTTTGAAGTAAGGGATTGAATATTCAGCAACCCGAGCTTTAGCATTTGTTTTCTGTATTGAATCTGTTTTTTATTTGTTAAACATCAAAATTTTTACCCTTAAATGGGTTTAGGAGTTTTTTTTGTATTTCCTAGAACAGACACAGTCTCTATATGATGGTATCTAGGTGAAAGAGTCTCTATGTGATGGGATTAATCTGACCTCAGTGACGTAAGACAGCTATCAGACGGTCGGTTTAGCCAGTCTGTCTGCTTCCTGACCTGAGCCCAGATTGTCATGTTTGAGCTCTAAAAAATGGATTGAGACCCATCTTTTCAGCGTTTCGGTCCACTTGTTCAATGCGCACCAAGGTTTAGATGACAGTGTTCACACTTTTTTAAATGAACCACATTAACAGAACAATCGCACCAAACATGACAACGGTGAGCACACCCTAAAACTCATTAAACCTCAGATTAGGTAATCTCAATCCCCCCTGAGGCTTGGGTCGCTGTAAATATAGTTTACACTATATATTATTATACATAAATATACTTTATGCAACCTGGAGACCTTCTTATTCCGGATAAAATCCAGTATATCCAAAAATGGTGACACTTTATTTTGATGGTCCACTTTAGACATTCTACTAACTATAAGTAACTTTGCAACTACATGTAAACTATCAGTCATTAAAGTATTAGTAGACTGTCTGGCTAAAATCTGCTGACATATAGTTGCGGTTATGTCTGAAGTGGACTATCAAAATAAAGTGAAAAAATATCTAGAGTTTGTCAGTATAGCCTAATGTAGGCTCTTTAATGAATGCAAAAGTTAAAAGTTAGACAGGCTTATTGTCTCTCCAGAAGCCATCTCTAAAACGCATTGACTGTTATCTCCAGGAAACAGTTCCCCTGCTACACCCAGCAGATCCTGACCGAGCACTGCAATGAAGTCTGGTTCTGCAAGTTCTCCAACGACGGCACCAAACTGGCCTCGGGATCCAAAGACACAACAGTCATTATATGGCAGGTTGACCCCGTGAGTGACCTTCCCCCTCCCCTTCACCATTAAAATAACTCTCCTGATCCAAGAGTGTGATGGTTTGAGATGTTTTGACAGGACACTCACCTGCTCAAGCAGCTGAAGACATTGGAGGGTCATGCCTATGGGGTTTCCTATCTGGCCTGGAGCCCGGATGACACGTATCTGATAGCCTGTGGCCCGGACGACTGCTCTGAGCTCTGGCTCTGGAACGTACAGGTGAGGGTCTCGACCCACAGTCAGCTCTCAGATTCTCTCCAGCAGCTCGTCTCACCTTCAAATCCTCACTGTGTTCACCCAGACAGGGGAACTGAGAACCAAAATGAGCCAGTCCCACGAGGACAGCCTGACCAGCGTGGCCTGGAATCCAGACGGCAAGCGTTTTGTTACCGGAGGTCAGAGAGGCCAGTTCTACCAGTGTGTAAGTGTTGCTGCTGTACAGTCACTGTGCTCTCAGCTATAACTGTACTCCATTATATTGAGTGAGGCGTGACAATAGGGTATTGAAATATGGTACTTACTATTTACTTTTTTAATTCCAGATCCAAAAGGCTTCTTAATATTGCAATGACAAACAAATGCAATGATTTTTTTATTATTAAAATCAGCTTACATTAAATTCAGTAAAACCAAAACATCACTTGGTATTTTTGCAATAAAGTAATGAGAAATTTGTGCTTTATTGTCTTGAAAATGTCAACATTTATTTTATAAATAATAATTTAAGTGTATAAAATATACACTACTGTTTAAAAGTTTGAGGTCGGTAGGATTAGTTTTTTTATTATTTATCCTTATTTAATTAAAATTACAGGAAAAAGCTGTTTTTTTATTGTAGTGTTTTTTTATGTAATTTATTCACGTGATCAAAGCTGTAATTTCAGTGTCATTACTCCAGTCTTCAGTGTCACATGATCCTTCAGAAATCACTCTAATATGATGATTTCTAATTATTATCAATGTTAAAGTATACATTTATTATTATTATCTCTTACTGACCCCAAATTGTTTAACGGTAGTCTTTTTGTTTTATGAAATATGACCCAGACAAGTTCTTGACGTGGAGATTCACCCATTAAGAAACATTTTAAATAGTTGCTGTTGCCAGAAATCAGGATTATTGTGACTATAGTGACTATTTTCCACACACGTTCATAAGTGATGATGGGTAATGAGGAACATGTTCTGACAGGATCTGGACGGGAACTTGCTGGACTCCTGGGAGGGTGTTCGTGTGCAGTGTCTGTGGTGTTTGAATGACGGTCGGACAGTGCTGGCCTCTGATACACACCAGCGCATCCGTGGATACAACTTTGAAGATCTGACTGACAGGAACATGTATGTTGACTGCGCTTGTGACAAGGGCTGGGTATCGATTCAGTTTCGATTCGCAAGCTCTGGATTCTCGGTTTTTGATTTGATTCTCGATTTCGATTCTAAATTAAATTTTCGATTTTGATTCGACTCCGTAATATAGATTTAATTCTAAAAAAGAACAGTGAACATATGTTTACAAGTAGTTAATTAATAAAAAGAAATTAAGATCTCTTAAACTCATTTTATTTTAGGTATACTTGGGTACATTAAAACAGAACCCAACTCTATATTTCAAATGAAAAATTGATTCTGAAAATCTGACGAATCAGAACAGTCGCATGCCTTGATCAAACAGGATCAGGTTATTTTATGTTTAAGATAAAACAAACATAAAATCTCAGCCTTAGCTGTAACATGGAGGCGGCAAGCCTATGAACAGTGGAGGAAAACTAATACTGGCTTTTGGGTGATAGATAAATAAATATGGAAAAAATTAATTTGTGGCCTTTGAGAATCGATTTTGAATCGACCACATTTAAAAAAAGCCGATTAATCAAAAAATCTCTATTTTTGCCCAGCCCTTGTGACTTTAGATCCTGCTATGGTTTCTCTGGCAGTGTTTGTATGAGTTATGTGGATGTGCTGGTGTGTGTTTGCTTGTCGTCTCTTATAGAGTTCAAGAAGACCACCCTGTAATGTCCTTCACCGTGTCAAAGAATGGAAGATTAGCTCTGTTAAATGTCGCAACTCAGGTGAGTAGGCGAAGCGGGCCGCTTTCATCTGCTTATATTTCATCTCAAGTGTTTCATAACGTGGAGCTTTTACTGATGCCAGACTTGCTGTTTTGCTATGAACAATCAGATCTGATCTTGTGGGATTCCATAAGTTCAAAAATGGTTTAACACGGCATTCACGCCATGACGTAACAAAAAAAAAAAAGTGCTGACGTCCTTGTAGAGCTCGTAATTACGACTTGTAAAAATGACTTGTACTTAGAAACACTCAAAACTTCAGCGGTGTAATGTTATCTCGTAATATTTCTGTTTAATAACTCCTATAATTAACTATTGCTCATGTCTTAATAATGCAAGACTAATCTGAAAATAAACTAATCAGGGATGTGATTTATTTATTTATTTTCCTGTATTTTCTGACCTGAAAATAATGACCTGTATGAATTGCGTAAATCCGAGGAAAAAAATGTTGTGTGTTGGTATTATAAAATGTTGTATTTGCTAATAAATGTATTTCATGCACGGATTGCTTCTAACACGCTGCGGCGCATCTGCAGGACACGATTAGCATGCTAGCCAGGGTTCAAGGGTCAAAGTGAGAGAGAATTTCGGTGAAACGCTGTTACTCTGTAACTTTTTAATGTATTTTGACAATGCATGGTTGTGAGAATGTGATCTAGCTTAGTGCGATCATCAAATCACAACAGAACAGTTGTATCAACTGCATGTTTCAGAGTAAAGCACAGCACTTTTAGCTTTGATTCACAGTAAATGCTACTCTGTGTGTTTGAGTCGCTTACAATTTGCATTTGGGAGCGCAACATGCATCAACCATCTTTCCAAATTCATAATGAGAATCATTTCAACAAAGATCAGGTCTCCTTGCAGTTTTCTGTCCAAAATAAAAGCTCAATGGTTTAATGTTTAAAAACAAAAAGAAATTAAGGCAACCATAAATGTTAGTATTGTAGTTTTACTGTTCTCCAAATACAATATTTTTACTGTCAAATAAAATAAAAAATGATGATGATAAATACTATTATTGTTATTAATAATAATAAAAACAACAACTCTCTTAATACTTTTATTATGACATGTATTGTATTATAACATAATAAATGATTACTATGATGATTATTTAATCCTTTTATTTATTTATTTTTTACTTTACAGTAGTTAACAAATTAGTCACAAACTCCTAAGCCAAGTCTGTAAAGGTCGCACGTTTGGTCTTGTATGCAGACTTACAGTATACTATTTACATTTTTACAAACCATATATTAATTATTTGTTCATGTTTTTACAGTACCCAATGTAAAATTGAAACTATTCATTATTTGTAAATGTTTACTACTTATTTAGTAGCTTTATGCCATTAGACTGTTTAGCTGTAACAACATTGTGTTGGTAAAGTTGAGCTAAACACTAAAGACACAACAACACATGATTGTAATTTGAGTGCAAAACAAGTTTTTATTGCCTCAACACTTAAACAGGATATTCCTTGAATCGTACATCAACAGGAGAAAACCAGTCCATTTTCAAGAAAACACTTGTTCATTTATCTAAACAATGTAAAAACAAACCTCATGAACCATGTTCCCTTAGTAATCAACCCAACCCTGACCCGTATCACACCTCAATAGCAGGAATAGAGCATGAACAATTACATTAGTACATTGTACCTAACAATTATGATTATTATTTTGATGTAATTACATAGTAGAAGACACCTAATATAAAGTGGGACCAGTCATAATTGTTCACGTCATCAATGTCATTAAACTTTAGTTTATATATTACCTAATGCACTTTTTTTTAAAAATTTATATATTTTGAAGAATTGCATGATCATATGAATTGAACGTTTAATAACATTTGTAAGCATTTTAATTTACATTAAATAATGACCCCGTCATTATGCAACGTTTAGTAAGTTCATTAGTTAACATTAACTAGGACATTATCTCATGTTTCGAGCTATGTGAATATATATATATATTAACTAATGATCCATTATTCATTATATAATGTTTGTTAATGATTTATTAATGAAAGTTATTATAAAGTGTTGCCATATATGGTAATGAAGTGAGCACAAACTTATACATAATGTCCTACTAACTTATCAATAACTTGCATAATGGATTTTGTTTATTAATTACTCAAACTAAATAATTTTGGCGTAATTGTGTTGCCACGAATGTCTGAGGATGTGAACAGCTCAGCGTGGATGTCCGGTTGTCATTTCATAATTACGGTAATTACGACATGATGTAAACGCACCAAAAATAGAGAAGTCTAAGGAGGATTTAATTGACCAAATTATCTAAAAACAGCCCTCATAAACTTATTTAGGAGATAAACGGAAAAAATAATAGATGTCTGCACTTAAAGTCAGCATGAAGCGGAAGTTGCAATAGTCTTCTCATTGTAACATATCCGAGTGATACGGCTTCTGGAATGAGGATAAATATGGGGCGGGACTTGATTTTGTCTGTGGCGAAGTGTAAGAAGTAACTAAATGAGACCTTATGTAAATATTACTCATGTCTTGATGTGAGATTTTGGTCATACTAGGACCGCTAAACCCTAGGAGGAATCTTTGACTTATTACTCATGTAAATAATAATGTCTCAGTATACTCTTGACCCAGCAGTTCCTCTCTTGGCGTGTTTAGGGAGTTCATCTGTGGGACCTGCAGGACCGGGTATTAGTCCGGAAGTACCAAGGCGTGACTCAGGGCTTCTACACCATCCACTCCTGCTTTGGCGGATACAACGAAGACTTTATTGCGAGTGGCAGTGAAGGTAAGAACACGCAGATCTCAGAATAACAGACTGAAGTAACTCCGGCTGAGAGCTGATGCGGTTCTGTTGTGTCTAGACCACAAAGTTTACATCTGGCACAAGCGCAGCGAGCTGCCCATCGCCGAGCTGACGGGTCACACGCGCACCGTGAACTGCGTGAGCTGGAACCCGGTTCTGCCGGGCCTGATGGCCAGCGCCTCGGATGACGGCACCATACGGGTCTGGGGTCCCGCCCCCTTTCTGGACTCCCAGGAGCCCGAGGGCCTAACTGGTATGAACCTCCTCGTCTGACTGGATTATGCTCCTAGTTTGATGTAAGTGGGTAGTTGACATAGAACACTTTAGAAATGTGACTTGCTAAATCTAAACATATTTAGCTATACAGGATTTTTTTTATTGTATTGCATGCAGATTTTATGAGCTCATGATTATATGGAATATTTGTATTACTTTAAACATCTAAAATAGGGAAAAAAATGTGTCTGAAAACCTAAACTGAAAACAAGCTGTGATCAATTATATGATGTTAAATATGCACTTTTGCTTATACATTCAAATAAATGTTGCATGTTCATTCAATGTTTTTAACATTTTAACATGTCAACTACCCAGCTGCTGTGTGACGCTTTAAAAACTCATTTTATATGTTTTCATAAATATTCAGAAACTAAAACCAGATGATTAAATCTATCATCTTATATTAGATCTATCATCTAATCTGGACTTTATAATAGAGGATCTGAACAACTCTTAACTGTTGCTTTTTAATATGCTTCTGGAATTTAAATGTTTAGTTCAAAATCAGAGTTAAAGTGCCCCATGATGCTATTTTAAACGTTCCAATTTTAGTTTAGGAGTCTCCTACAACAGGTTTACATGCATCCAAAGTAAAAAAACACTTTAATTTTCTTATTTTATACATTGCAGCATCACGTCTTTTCTCAGTGTCTGAAACGGTTCGATAAAGGATTCAGTCTCTCTCCTTTCTGAGAGCCTCCTCTGCTCTGATTGGTCAGATGACCCAGTCTGTTGTGATTGGGCTTCTCTGCTCTGATTGGTCAGATGACCCAGTCTGTTGTGATTGGTCTACTCTGCTCTGATTGGTCAGATGGCCCAGTCTGTTGTGATTGGTCTACTCTGCTCTGATTGGTCAGATGACCCAGTCTGTTGTGATTGGGCTTCTCTGCTCTGATTGGTCAGATGACCCAGTCTGTTGTGATTGGCTTCTCTGCTCTGATTGGTCAGATGACCCAGTCTGTTGTGATTGGGCTTCTCTGCTCTGATTGGTCAGATGACCCAGTCTGTTGTGATTGGGCTTCTCTGCTCTGATTGGTCAGGTGACCCAGTCTGATGTGATTGGTCTACTCTGCTCTGATTGGTCAGATGACCCAGTCTGTTGTGATTGGTCTACTCTGCTCTGATTGGTCAGATGACCCAGTCTGTTGTGATTGGTCTACTCTGCTCTGATTGGTCAGATGACCCAGTCTGTTGTGATTCGTCTACTCTGCTCTGATTGGTCAGATGACCCAGTCTGTTGTGATTGGGCTTCTCTGCTCTGATTGGTCAGATGACCCAGTCTGTTGTGATTGGTCTACTCTGCTCTGATTGGTCAGATGACCCAGTTTGTTGTGATTGGTCTACTCTGCTCTGATTGGTCAGATGACCCAGTCTGTTGTGATTGGGCTTCTCTGCTCTGATTGGTCAGATGACCCAGTCTGTTGTGATTGGTCTACTCTGCTCTGATTGGTCAGATGGCCCAGTCTGTTGTGATTGGTCTACTCTGCTCTGATTGGTCAGATGACCCAGTCTGTTGTGATTGGGCTACTCTGCTCTGATTGGTCAGATGACCCAGTCTGTTGTGATTGGGCTACTCTGCTCTGATTGGTCAGATGACCCAGTCTGTTGTGATTGGTCTACTCTGCTCTGATTGGTCAGATGACCCAGTCTGTTGTGATTGGTCTACTCTGCTCTGATTGGTCAGATGGCCCAGTCTGGTTTGATTGGTCTACTCTGCTCTGATTGGTCAGATGACCCAGCCTGTTATGATTGGTCTACTCTGCTCTGATTGGTCAGATGACCCAGTCTGTTGTGATTGATCGACTCTGCTCTGATTGGTCAGATGACCCAGCCTGTTGTGATTGGTCTACTCTGCTCTGATTGGTCAGATGACCCAGTCTGTTGTGATTGGTCTACTCTGCTCTGATTGGTCAGATGACCCAGTCTGTTGTGATTGGTCTAATGGCTCAGTCTGTTGTGATTGGTCTACTCTGCTCTGATTGGTCAGATGACCCAGTCTGTTGTGATTAGTCTACTCTGCTCTGATTGGTCAGATGACCCAGTCTGTTGTGATTGGTCTACTCTGCTCTGATTGGTCAGATGACCCAGTCTGTTGTGATTGGTCTACTCTGCTCTGATTGGTCAGATGACCCAGTCTGTTGTGATTGGTCTACTCTGCTCTGATTGGTCAGATGACCCAGTCTGTTGTGATTGGTCTACTCTGCTCTGATTGGTCAGATGGCCCAGTCTGTTGTGATTGGTCTACTCTGCTCTGATTGGTCAGATGGCTCAGTCTGCTGTGATTGGTCTACTCTGCTCTGATTGGTCAGATGACCCAGTCTGTTGTGATTGGTCTACTCTGCTCTGATTGGTCAGATGGCTCAGTCTGTTGTGATTGGTCTACTCTGCTCTGATTGGTCAGATGACCCAGTCTGTTGTGATTAGTCTACTCTGCTCTGATTGGTCAGATGACCCAGTCTGTTGTGATTGGTCTACTCTGCTCTGATTGGTCAGATGACCCAGTCTGTTGTGATTGGTCTACTCTGCTCTGATTGGTCAGATGACCCAGTCTGCTGTGATTGGTCTACTCTGCTCTGATTGGTCAGATGACCCAGTCTGCTGTGATTGGTCTACTCTGCTCTGATTGGTCAGATGGCCCAGTCTGTTGTGATTGGTCTACTCTGCTCTGATTGGTCAGATGACCCAGTCTGTTGTGATTGGTCTACTCTGCTCTGATTGGTCAGATGACCCAGTCTGCTGTGATTGGTCTACTCTGCTCTGATTGGTCAGATGGCCCAGTCTGTTGTGATTGGTCTACTCTGCTCTGATTGGTCAGATGACCCAGTCTGTTGTGATTGGTCTACTCTGCTCTGATTGGTCAGATGACCCAGTCTGTTGTGATTGGTCTACTCTGCTCTGATTGGTCAGATGACCCAGTCTGTTGTGATTGGTCTACTCTGCTCTGATTGGTCAGATGACCCAGTCTGTTGTGATTGGTCGACTGCTTACAGCACAGCTTTTCCGCTCCGGGTTTGCGCTTGATGCACATTGATACGAACAGTAAAGATGCCTTTGGTTTTTCCGTATTAATTCCAGCGCGAGTCCTCATCCTTTTGAAGTGTAAAAGTAGACATTGTTTGCGGGCAGCCAATGAAGACCATAGCGTTTGCATTATGCAAATTTGTTACATTGTTACGTAGGTTTGTAACAGGAAGTGAAACTTACTCAGAAGTTTCTTACAACTCGTTTCCGCAGTTCAGAATCGATTCTTTCTTTTGGGAGACAGTAACTCCATTTATCTTTGATCTTTAAAACTTAACAGATCTTTTACATTCACAAACGGCTATAGTACACACCGCATGAAAGGTAATATCCTAAAAGCATCATGGGGCATTTAAAACTGAGCTGAATTGAACAGCACATGTTACGAGTTTGTCATTTGGGTCTCTGCTTCTCTTCTCCTGCAGAATGCTATAGCATGGACAGTTGATGTCGACTCTGGAGCAGATGTCCACTTTGGAAAACACACAGTGAGACACACTATAGACTTTGTGAATGAAGAATAAAAATGGAAGTAAATCGTACGGCAGATGGATGTTTTATCCTGGCGGTTTCACTGGAACAACATGAAGCCGGCGGCTGCCCTTAAACACCTGACTTCAGCTCCGCGACGGACACGCCGAGGACACGCCCCTCTTCGGCTTAAGCCCCTCCCCCTCCTTTCTACACTGCATCCTGAGTGGACGACTGCCTCCTGAACCCACACGCCACACACACACACACACACGGACAAACAACCTTATTTATTACGGCTTTAATTTATTATTGCGAATGAACAAGGCCACAGGCTTGCTTTGTGTTCTGTACAATATTCACTCAGCCAGGGGACAAAAAAATGCTTTTCCGGCATGTGCGAACTTCTCCGTGGTCTCAAAGACGCACGTGTTAACGGAGAGCAAACAAATCATATCCTTATTTTTCAGCATGAACTTCTCTAAGCCAATTCGTATGCTTGAAAGTAAGTGTCTTCACCAGCAGAGATTTAAGATATCGGTGTCTTTCCCCTCTGTGACCCACCGCATTTTTAAATGACTGAATTTACTGGCATTTTTAACAGCTAGATAATATTCATTTCGATCAGAAAATTCCAACCATGACCCCGATCCGCAGTTTTTTTCATTGCTTATGGTACTTTATTATGCTAATTATGAACGGGGGAAGGTTTTCTAGAGGTGACGGATTATTAATCTTTATTCTTGAGACGAGCCGATGTAGATTAACAAAGAAAGACGCATAACAGGACATGTTATTTTTTGGTAACGGGGTTGAACGCGACCCATGTAGGCTTGCTATAGTCGTCCTGCTGATGTCACACACACACACGTGCTGATGTCACGGTCCACATGTAAATATCAGCGTGCAAACTTTGACTTTGCGTAAGTGGCTAGTAGGTGTTTGCAACACGGTCCAGGCTGTTAGTGTATGAGGAATGATTTCGTGACGGTAAGTACGCCAGCATATTGAACGAATGAACAAACTCAAATATGTTTGTTTCCATCATGCGTCATATTCTCCTCTTGGGTCTCGTTTCCTCTTTCATATTATCACTTTTTATGTTTTTTTAATGCTTTTCTAGACATGTTTATGATTATTCATCAGCTATGATTTTCTTAGTTTAATTGATTTTATTTTGGGTTGATTTATAATTTGTTTAGCTTGTTTCCCTTGTATTATTATCGTATAAAGGATGTCTTGGCAAGTGGACTCTTAAATGCTATTTTCTATTTGTGAATTTCTTATATACTTTCGTACCATATTACGAACACATGTAGGTATTCCTCAGTCGAGCGAAAAATACTTTGCCTACTTTGATTTATTCTGTTATTATGTGCTCTTCATATACATGTATATAAGGAATCTATAGATATGAATATATATATACATATATTTGTGATGTCAAAATGATTAATCGCGATTAATCGCATCTAACAAGTTTTTTTTAAACAATATGTAAATATATATATATAGCCTATATGTGTGTGTGTGTGTGTGTTATATAAATTATATATACAGTATACACACAGACATGTATAATATATATATATATATATATCATAAATTTAATGCACATTATGTAAACACAAACTTTTGTTAGATGTGATTAATCGATTTGACAGCACTAATATAAATATAAAAAATATATATACACATATTATAAAAAACTTTTGTTAGATGTGACTAATCGTGATTAATCAATTTGACAGCACTTGTATATGTATGTACATACGTATATATATATATATATATATATATATATATATAATATATATATATATATATATATATATATATATATATATATATATAAACAGGTGTGTATTTCTTGCCATGTATCCTCCCATACAAATGTTAAGCGTTTCTCACCTGCATCAGGTAAAGTCCTTGTACAGGTCATCGTACCCTGACCAGCCAGACCGGTTCCGCTCGCGAGGATTGACGCTTGGCACAAGCGAAGAGAAAGAACAGGTGCATGCAGTAACACCCTCACACATGTGGAGATATCACACAATCGTGGTGTTGTACGTTCTGGTTTATGCAACTGAACTTTCCTTTTCTTCTGGATATTTGTGTTTCATTTCAGTCTTAGTTTGAGTTTATGTGCTTGAGCCGCGGGCAACGGTAGCGCCCTGGGTCAGTTCTGGCGGAGACTTACGTTTAGTGCAGTCAGGATCTGACAGGATCTTATTTGCATTTCGGTGTGTTATTATTCTAAGTGATTGTACTATTATGTAATGTTCTGTAGGAGAGGTGTTATGTATACATACTTTCAATAAAGCATTCAGGGTTTTAAACTATCTGGCGTAAGTCGTCACTTCTGTTGGTTTAATGGTAAAAGAAAAACTATTCTGAGGTCATCAAATAAGATGAACTGATTTTCCCCCATAGAAATAAATGTCCATGACTTTCCCCATTCTTGATTGAAACTGAAATAAAAACTGTGGGTAACACTTTAGTTTAAAGGATTAGTTGCTGATAATTTACTCACCCCCATGTCATCGAAGATGTCCATGTCTTTCTTTCTTCAGTCGAAAAGAAATGAAGGTTTTTGATGAAAATATTCCAGGATTTTTCTCCATATAATGGACTTCAATGGGACCCAAACGGTTCAAGGTCCAAATGACAGTTTCAGTGCAGCTTCAAAGGGCTTTAAACGACACCAGACGATGAATAAGGGTCTTATCTAGCCAAACCATCGGTCATTTCAAAAATAAATAAAAAAGTTTCAGTTTTATAAGCACAAATGCTCGCCTTGCTCTGTTCTGTGATGCGCGTTCGTGACGTCACGTGATACGCAATTACGTTGAAAAGGTCTCACAGAACAGAGCAAGGCGAGCATTTGTGCTTATAAAACTTTTTTATTTATTTTTGAAATGAGTGATGGTTTGGCTAGATAAGACCCTTATTCATCGTCTGGTATCGTTTAAAGCCCTTTGAAGCTGCACTGAAACTGTCATTTGGACCTTGAATCGTTTGGGTCCCATTGAAGTCCATTATATGGAGAAAAATCCTGGAATGTTTTCATCAAAAACCTTAATTTCTTTTCGACTGAAGAAAGAAAGACATGGACATCTTGGATGACATGGGGGTGAGTAAATTATCAGCAAAAGTTTTTTTTAAAAGTGAACTAATCCTTTAAGATCCATTTCTCACTATTAACTAGTATCATCTTATCATGTACATTATTACCAGGATATTGGCTGTTTATTAGTACTTATAAAGCACATATTAATGTCTTATTCTGCATGATGATATTCAACATCCCTTAATCCACCCAATACCTAAAGTTAACAACTACCTTACTAACTATTGATAAGCTGTAATTATGAGTTAGTTGAGGAACAGGTCATAGTTAATATAGTGATAATTGGACCCTAAACTAAAGTGACCAAACTGGTTAGACAAAAACAAAAAATTACTAAAACTTCAGGGTCAAATTCTTTGAAGTTAAGTTTAGGTATTGGGTGGATTAAGGGATGTTGAATATGATCATGCAGAATATCAAGACATTAATATGTGCTTTATAAGTACTAATAAACAGCCAATATCATAGTAATATGCATGATAAGCAGCAACTAGTTTATAGTGAGAATTGGACCCTAAACTAAAGTGCTGGTAAAATAAAATAAAAATCTATAATAGTATTCCAACGATGTTTAAATAACACTGGTAGAATTGCAATAGCAAATGCATTTAAGCATTCTTAAATATCTAATGTGAAAAAAAATGTAGTTTTAGAACAACTGGATTGCAATGTGCATTTAATTGAATATGAATGCATTAAGAACTTGATTTTCATAATCATCTTTTTATTTAAGAAACCCCACAACCGCAAATATGCATAAAAAACTAAACTCATGACACTGATTTCACATGATTACAAACCAAACCCTCTTTCAAATGACTGCGGTACATAGAGACAGGCTCATTCAGCGACTGATGAACTCATTCTGGGCATGTGATGCACTGTTAGGCTGGACACATCATCACTAGACCTGCGTAGTGTAGTTTGAGCCGAGGGAACTAAACACTCGCTGACACGTCAGTCACGCCTCAAAATCAATCAAATAAAGATCTTGTCTAAAAAAATTACATCCGTTTTAAGCACCATTGAGATGCTTTGTACCGAGACAATATTTCAACAACAATCCACGTTCATCACCATTAAAAAAATGAATATGTCCAGTCAGAAATCAGCAGGCAGCATAAACACTACGATATGCAGTACTCGAGTTTTGAGAATTATTACTGGAATTAGAATCATTTAGAAAACAACACTCACTGAGATGATGATGATAATAATAATACTGGGGTAAATGTGGATGATTTTCATTAAAAAATTGTAAACAAAAAAAATCGTAATGGTTTTAAACATAGGCTTCAGTTTGAGCTTGGCGGATCTGAAAAGCAGGAGGCACAAAAGCAATGATCTACACAAACACAAGCCATCGACGTTGTGAATCAGAGGCTTGTTCTGGTATTAGTGTTCGCTGAATCGCTCCGTTAAACCCAAAACAAGAAACACCCCTTTACCAACTAAAGACATACAAAAAAACATGAGTGGATGTGGAACAGAATTTCATATCCAGGTCATAAATCACACAATAATCAAAAGACACAAAAAAAGATTATTTAGATGACAAGCAAGCACATTTTGTTTTCCCATCATTATCATATTGTAAAAAAATCTTGTTTTAATTGCAATAAAGAGAGAAAATATGCAAGACTGTATTTGTGCATCACAGTAATTTGTACTGTTTTTTAACATGTATTTTAAAACAACAGAAAAAGCATGGAGTGTTATTATAAAAAAGAAAAACTGTACACATTACAGTAATAATACTTGCCATTAATTGCCATGAAAATAATCCCAATGGTTCTACAATAGGCTTAATCTTCACGTGAATATTTTCTCTTGGTTTGGATGTGACATGGGCGTGTGTGTGTGTGTATCTTCAGTGAGTGCGATTGTCTCGATGCTTCAGCCCTGAGAAGCCTTCAGTGCAGGAAACACACACACACACTCGTGGGGAACGAGTGATGCGGTCTCGAGGAGAGCTGGGGTTGATCTTCTGACTGGGATTCATGAAGTTCTTCGCAAAATGTAAAGGCCAGTTTATGATTTGGCAGTGTGTGTTCAGGAGACCGTTGCGGGTCAGTCGTTGATGAGCGCCAGGATCATGCTGAAAAACACATCAGAGATGATGAACCTCATTCACACACACACACACAGGAAAAATATATACTATGGGAGTCAATGAGACCAGAAACTGTCTGGTTACTGATATTCTTCTAAATATCAGAAAATCGGCTGAATGGATTCGAAAACGGTAAAACTCAACTGTTTAACTCTGGGGGAGTTGTAAAATGAGCTTATTTCCAAAAAAAGTGGAGTATCTCTTTAAGTGTTCCTTTTTTTATATATATATATATATATATATATATATATATATATAGTTACGTTCCACGTGTGTGTGTATTTTGCTCTTTTTCTTTTTATGCTTTTGTTTCTATTCGTTATTCCTAAGTCGTGATCATTGGCTGCTCATCAGACATGTGACGTCATGATGTCATATCAGAACTGACGTTCACCAATCCACTGACATTCCGCCGGTTTTAAAGAACCATTGAGAACGAGCGAGGAGTTCAGGCCAGATCTCAGCCAACACCCCGGCCTTGAGCGGTCTGTCCACATCAACATCACACTAATGCTTGTGCGATGGTTCAGAGATTAACACTGCTCGGGGTTGTGTTATTATTGCTGCTGCTGATGGAATGCATTTCAGAACTATTTCACTAGAAACTCGATTAACTGCATTGTGTGTGTGTGTGACCGCTGACTGGCTTAAACACAGTTAATCTAATTCGAACATGGCGTGTTGTATGCAGTAGCCCAACCATAGAGTATTTAGGTTAAAATAATTATTATTATTTTAGAAAACAACAGTAAAGTGACAATAAATCTACTAATATATGGTCTTCTTAATTTCTTTGATTTCCAACATTGAACCATAGAGCAGAAGCCCTTAAAGGGATAGTTCACTTTAAAATGAACATTCTGTCATAATTTACTCCCCCTCAAGTTGTTTCAAACCTGTATGAATTTCTTTCTTCTGCTGAACACAAAGGAAGATATTTTGAAGAATGTCAGTAACCAAACCATTAACTGGAGCCATTGACTTCCATAGTATTTATTTGTCCTACTATGGAAGTCAATGGCTCCAGTTAACTGTTTGGTTACCGACAACCTTCAAAATATCTTCCTTTGTGTTCAGCAGAAGAAAGAAATTCATACAGGTTTGAAACAACTTGAGGGGGAGTAAATTATGACAGAATTTTCATTTTAAAGTGAACTATCCCTTTAAAGCTGCACTTTTGTTGAACAGATTTAAAAACGATTAATACACATTTGGGAAGATGTTGAGGTGTTTCACACAGCGTTTACTGTGACCCGAGGAGCATCAGCGTGTGTGTTGTTTTACCTGTACAGGTAGATGAAGAAGCAGAGGAGGTGGAAGCCCAGTTTGATCATGGCTTCCTTCATATGAGACTTGAGCTGGCCTCTGTTGTGGATCTCTGTGGGATCATACACTCCCATGTTCCCCATGGGGACCTTCACGTATCTGTTCACAGGCATGAATGAGGACAGGGCTGGAGTGTTGCTCAGGTTTATATACTGTAAGTGTTCTGTGGGGTTCAGATAAATCACCTGTAAACGTTCCATGATGCCACCGGTAAGTTGAGCAGGAACACGAACCAGTGCATGGACACCAGCATCAAGACTGTGGCCAGAGCCTGCCCGATCATCTCCGGTATAACCCACTGAACACAAGCACAGGCTTTAGATCACACACACACACACACACCACAACACAACAGCGTTTCTACAAGCACAGGCTTCAGATCACACACACACAGCAGCGTTTCTACAAGCACAGGCACTTCTGACTAAAAATTAAACTTGAATCACATTCCTGTGCTTCATCTCTCCATTATAAACACAAAATTATCTAAAAATCAGATTTTTACATTCTAATGATAATTCTCTCTCATTGTGAGAAAACAAGTCGCAAGTAACTTTTTTTAATTCTGTTGCAGAAAAAAAACTTCCAGGAGAATCACATATACACTACCGTTCAAAAGTTTGGGGGCAATACGATTTTTTTCTTTTTTTAAAGAAATTAATACTTTTCTTCAGAAAGGACGAATTAAATTGATCAAAAGTGACAGTAAAATACATTTATAATAATGCAAAATATTTCTTTTTTAATTAAATGCTTTTCTCTTGAACTTTCAAAGAATCCTGAAAAAAATGAATCATGGTTTGCACAAAAATATGAAGCGGCAAAACTGTTTTCAACTGTGATAATAATCATAAATGTTTCTTGAGCATCAGATCATCATATTATAGTGATTTCTGAAGGATCATGTGACACTGAAGACTGGAGTAATGATGATAAATTCAGCTTTGATCACAGGAATAAATTACACTTTACTATATATTCACATAGAAAACAGCGGTTTTAAATTGTAATAATATTTTACTGGGTTTGTTTTGTATTTTTAATCAAATAAATGTAGCCTTGGTGAGCAGAAGAGACTTCTTTTAAAAACATTAAAAATCTTACCGACCCCAAACTTTTGAACAGCAGTGTGTATGAAAATAACATTAATTTTTATGTTTTCATTACCAGTATTTACAGAATACAATTAAGTATACTAGTGTTACTAATGAAATGTAAAACCATTTTTATTTTAATGTGAAATATTTTGCTGTTTGAGATATTCAGTGGGTTAAGAAGTCTGAGAGCGCTAGTGAAACTTCTACAGCGCATTCACTAATATAATGTCAAACAGAAGTTAATGAATTTAAACAAATGATATAATCAGAAACTTGAGTGAAAACCAAATTCTATGAATTAGGCATACACAATTTGCAGTCACCTCATACTATCATTTTAAAGGGATACTCCACTTTTTTTGGAAATAGGCTCATTTTACAACTCCCCCAGAGTTAAAGTAACACCAAGTAACTTTTCCTCTTCGGTCGCCCTACTGGTTGGAAACGAAATTGTCCATTGCCGCTGTCGTAAATAATTTTACCCAGCGCCGGCTTTAGAATGAACGATGTCCACAGACAAGGTAGAGTATGTTACATGATTTCATGAAAGGATGATGTATTGCGACATCAGAAACGAAGAAAAACGAAATAATGACTATTGTAGCGCTTGACGTAAAGCAGTCGAATTTTGTAGTTCTTTTTGTGGTTGGGTTACTACCCGAAACCCGAAGTTACATAGTGCCAGTAAAAGCGACACAGACCCCGTCAGGCGATGGCAGAAGTGCCTTTCACCCTGTTACGACTTGATGAACCACTGATAAGATTTTGGAAACATTATTTTAAGGTAAACAATGTTACATAGTGTTGCTTTAAGTTTAAACAGTTGGGTGTGGTGTTACCGTTTTCGAATCCATTCAGCCGAATTTCTGATATTTAGAAGAATATCAGTAAGCAGACAGTTTCTGGTCCCATTGACTTCCATAGTAGGAAAAATATATACTATGAAATTCAATGAGACCAGAAACTGTCTGCTTACTGATATTCTTCTAAATATCAGAAATTCGGCTGAATGGATTCGTAAGTAAACCCAACTGTTTAACTCTGGGGGAGTTGTAAAATAAACCTATTTCCAAAAAAAGTGGTGTATCCCTTTAAGGGAAAAAACATACACACATATTACACACACACACACACACGTAAATACACACGCATTTATAAATAGATCGATGTATATCATTCTTTGCCAATAATTAGGCTACTTAATACAAACATGTTTGATGTTACTAATGAATTACATGAGAATCATGTACACACAATCCAGACTTACTTTGTTTAACTTGGAGCAGCAAGATCGAGCATTGATGTAGTCACACTCCAGATCAGACAGAGTAATAATCTGAGCAGGGAGTTATGGAAAATACACACAGCAGACAGACATAATGAGATTAATAACAATCTGTGATTGATTAAAACAGATCCTGCCATCCCTCCACTGACAGAAGGAGAAATCACTATAATCTCACCTTACTGCGCTTCAATGAATCGTATTAAAACATGGTAATAGAGAGAAACACACATTATAAAGATAAATCATCATTAATGATTAACAACAAACACTACACAATCCGCAATCACAGTGTGCAGCGAGCAGCTCCAGCTAACATGAAGCACAACACAACAAACCCCTGCTGAAACGCGATCAATGAGAGACATCTTCATTCATGCAAAGCGTTAATAAAGGATACGAAATAAACCGAGAGGAATATTAAAGCACAGCAGTCGACGAGTGATAGAATGAACACGGCAGCCTCCATTTCTGCACTTCCGGTTTCTCTTCCGCTTCCGGTGTGATTCTTCTCTCGCGCTGAACCGACAGTGTTGAATTTCGCGAGCGCCACCGTTTGGCGGAACCCAATCACTCAACAACAAAAGATTTTTGATGGCTTGAATGAAATACACAACGTGCCTCTATAAACACTTACTTAATAGAATAATAAAATAAATAATCTAAAGAGCAGCACAAACATAAATGCTTTTTTTTTTTAAAAATTGGCCATTTTTATATTGCTGATTATTAGGGCCCGAGCACCGATGGTGACAGAACACTGTTGGATCTGCTCCGTTTATTAGGGCCCAAACCCTGAAAGGGCAAAGGCCCTATTGTTTTTCGTAAGATTATTTGTTATTATTATTTTTAAAATGTCAAGGTTTTTGCCACTTTTGGGGCCCTTAACGTGCTCGAAAACTCTTGAAACTTTGCACACAGGTCAGCTCTTAATTGTATAGTTACTGAATGATTTTATCACACACACACACACACACACACACACACACACACACACACACACACACACACACACACACACACACACACACACACACACACACACACACACACACACACCACACACACACACACACACACACACGACAGTGGGGGGCAATTAATGGTAACGTTATATTTAAATCTTAAGTCTTATTAAATGTATGCTTCATCTTTAATTTTTAATAGCTAAATGTGATCAATAAATTCAATTATTTTGAATAATAAGACACTACAAGGCTTACCCTAGGGCTGATCAAATTAAATCTTTTACACTGAAAAATAACAATACATTAAATAATGTTATGAGATTGTTTTAAATATAAGTTAATTAACAATCGTTGGAAAGAATGATACTTTTAAACATAACACTAAATCGCCTTTAGGTGTCGTTAGGCGACCGTCTTAATGAGCGAGTCATTGATTCATTCGTTCAAACGATTCATGAATGAGACAGATGTTTATGGATTGATCATTGAATCTTTGAGTCAACCGATTCGTTCAAAATGCTGATTCATTCAAGTAATGAGAAAACACGCTGCTGTGAAATGCACGATGGTTCTGTGCTGTGATCTTTGTTTATCTACCGGTGTTTTCGATGCTGAAACAGAACAAAAACTGTCAATTTTGCATCTAAAATGTAAGTGACTTTATTGCAACTGTTCATTGGACTGTTGTATGAAATCAATATGCCAGTTTCAATCGTGATGGTATTAAGGAAATAGCACTCGTCAAGTGAGGTTGCTTAACTGTATCATATATTAAAAATATAAAAATATTTTTATTGGCAGTAGCCTATATTTTTAACTCAGTTTCTTTTTTGTGTGCTGCGCTCATTTGTTTACAGTTCTCCGAGGCTGCACGAGCAGCGCAACCATCAGTAATACATTTATTATCCACTATCCATCGCAACTTACAATTATGTGATAAAATCAGAATAATCTCTCGTTTTAGTGATTCCCAAGTTATTTTTTGTCATTGACGTGTAAACGCTAACTTAAAAAAGAAAGTAAAATATGTTCGTCCGCACGGACATTGAAAATGGTGCGGACTCTGCGGAGCAGAGCGAGCGTTTTCAATAAATTCCTATGGAATTAGGAATTAATAAAAAAAAATTACTCTGTTCTGCTCCTTCCTCGCCGTGGACTGAACCGAATGCCCTTGCAGCTCGTTTAATTTTAAAATAAGCCCCATTTCGTGGGCGGATTGCTTGAATTGCTATTTTACAAAAGCACAATGTTGTGTTTTATTGCGTGTACAAAAATATAAGTAAACACTTTGCAGTTTGAATTATGTCCTCTATGAACAAAATGACGGAGTAGCCTATGTTTTTATGTTTCCACTGTTCCATCGCGCCCACGCCTCACACACACACAACATATTCCAGCATTGCAATCTTGAGATTGCAGCCTGTTCATTATAGCCGGAATAAAATATATAAAAATTACACTGCTCTGTTTAAATAGTCAGTAGTACAATTCGTACCATTCACAGTAAGCAATGCTCCACTTTGATGTTTCCAAGCACACAGGGGGGCTCAACAGCACCCCCTTCAACGGCCCAACTGGAAGTCAGCTATTTAGGGTTGTTTGGAAACGCATGCTAAGGAATTTTAAATACTCCTCCTAGGAAATTCATCCAATCGCCACCAAACTCGGTCACCATAAACTCAAGACATTTAGGATGCTAAATTGCGGACAGATTTTTGATATCTCAAACAGCTTGGCCGTGGGTAGGAAACAAATTTATGGCGAGAAACGAGAAACAGGAAGTGTGTTATAACGTCAGCATATATTAAGTATCTTGATGAAACTTCCGCAGTGTGTTCGTTGTCAGAGGCCGATTGCATGGTTGTGACTATTGTGAGTCAAAGTTATAGCACCACCAACTGGCAGCAGAAAGTGTCACTTTCAAAATACTTTGAAATCACCTTCTTATTTTTACCCGATTTGCTTAAAACTTTGTGTATAATGTAAAAACATGGCAGATGTAGACCTGTGAATGGATTCTTGATATCTTAGATACTGTTTCCGTGGCAATGCATCAAACTTTAATATTTTTTTTGGATTCTTTTGAGTAGGGATGCGCCAATCCGATACTCAGTATCGGTATCGGCTCCGATACTGCCTTTCTTGGCCGGATCAGTATCGGTCAGATGAGGCCGATCCAAATTATGCGTGCATACTATTCCGATATTGTGCGCATACTATTCTGTGTTACTATTAAGCCCCACAAAAGGGACACGAACATCATGAAGCACCGTAAAGTTTTCGTGCACTATATTATAAGTATTCAGAAGCCATTCTATAGTATAATGTGAGATATAAATTAATATTTAAGTCGTTAAATTCAAGTTCACATAAACTTTTTCCTCCGCTGCGGCTGTCAGTCATTCTCCATTCAGCATCAAACAGCGCGTCGCGCTCGGGTACGACAGTCAACGATGAAACTCTCAACAAGATGATTCAATGTTACTATTATTATACTTGATCTGTGGATAAAGGTCTATGGTTTTGCACAAAATGACTTTTTCTTGCTGGACTTTATTGCTGTACCTTAATCATGTTAATTTCTACCGAGTGCCTAACCCTTTTGCCATATATTATGATGATCATATTTTTTTAATTTGTTGTTTTTCTTTATAATGAAGTTGTCTATATTGAGTAGATTGTGTGTTGAACTGATAATCACTCTTTTGTGTGTTAAACACAGAGTTGTAGAAATTCTACTTAATAAAAAAAAAGTGTGCTGGTATCGTATCGGTATCGGTTGATACTCAGAATTTGTAGTATCGGATCGGATCGGTTCCAAAAACAAATGGTATCGGTGCATCCCTACTTTTAAAACACTTAGCATGCTTGAAATTGCATGAAACTCGACAGACATGTAACATGTATTAGCTAGGGTTAGGGTATAAAAAGTTGGCTATTATGGGTTTTTTAGGAAATGCATGCCCCTGGAATTTGATATACTTCTGCTAGGGAATTCCTCCGATTGACACCAAACTCAGTCAGCATGAAGTCAAGACATTGAGGA
>CM070831.1:35710953-35760953 GCA_036326025.1 Chrosomus eos
TTATAGTTGTTGCAGGTGGGTTTAGTGATGAAGAGAGGGTTGAAGCATCTAACACAACCCTTAACACTGACAGATTGGAAGCTAAACATGAAGCAGCAGACACAAGAATTATCCTTCACTGCATCAGAAGCAAAGAATAAAAAATCGTTCTCTCTGCATGAGACACCTACATCTTGCCCACTTCCACATGATGCCATGCCAAAAGATCTGGATGAAGACAGGTACCTTCCTGGTTTCCATGCTTTCACTGGGAGTGACTCAACTTTATACATTGCAGGACATTCAAAGAAGACATGCGCGGAAGTTTTCATAGAGTATTCACATCTACTAAGAGGGCTTGGCGAAGGCCTGAACTGAGTGACCACACCATTCAGAATGCAGAACAGTTTTTCTGCAAACTCTATGTTGTAAAGGATACTGATAACATCAATGAAGTTCGAGCAAGCATGTTTGTCAAGGGCATGACAATAGAAAGACTGCCCCCAACCAGAGACACTCTCCACTTCCACATTCAGCGCTCTCACTTCCAGACTTTGGTCTGGCGGCAGGCCCACTTGCAGCAGCCAGTTCTGCCACCCTCTGAAACCATGGGATGGAAGACAGAGGGGAATTCCCTTATTTAGGGCCCTATAATTTCCGCGATCACGTAATCGCGGACGGAATCGCGGAATTGGACAATTAACGCGGAATCTAGTGTTAACGCGGAATTTCGCGGAATTTTACATTTTTGGAATGAAATTCGTTTTTTGTGTGGGAGAAGAACGCATGTCTGGGGAAAATGCAGACGGGGAAGCAAATCTGGGTGACACAACCCCTCCCGTCATTTCAGCTCATGACGGCATCAAAACAATAGCCGCGTTTCCACTGAAAGCATGGCGAAGCGGCTCTGCTTTCGTCTGCGAAAAAGTTAAAGGGGTGGTTGATTGCGATTTCACTTTTTTCATTTTAAATAGTGTGTAATGTTGCTGTTGGTGCATGAACATTATCTGCAAAGTTGCAGCGCTGAAAGTTCAATGTAAGCAGAGATATCGTCTTTTAAAAATCAGGAAGTGTAAATGCCTACAAAAACGACTCGATTGGGACTACAGCTGGGTTTTAGACGTCACTAACCCATCAACCCTCCCTCCGGAATACGCAAAAAAGGGCATGATCATATTTCTCCGGCTTTGCTGAAGAGGAAGAGTTACAGGGGAGAGCTAAACATGCCGTCAAAAGTGTTATTTTCATCCAGCTGTCAGGTCTTCTGTGTTCGGGCTTCCTACAGACGCTTTAGTTCGTCAACAGTGGCTACAATTCATGTTTGATTATGTTTCTGACGATTACAATCGTAATTTAGCTCTTTGTGCGGCACATTTCACTGAAGACAACTTCCTGAATCTCCAACAATTCAATGCTGGATTCCACAAGAAACTATTGCTAAAACCTGAAGCTGTTCCAACGTTAAAACCAGAGGCAGCAGTTGTTGGGCCACAACCTGTAAGTAAGACTTAATCATTTTAAATGTATTTGTATAATTTTAGACGTAATGGTTTCGTTATATCAAGGACGTAAACAAATGCCAGCGCTGGCTTTATAGTCACTTGTTATGCTATTTCGTGTTTCTATGGCAAACGCGTACAAACATTTTGGACCTGAATTTGTAATCATATAGATTTTGTAAGTGTATTTGCCATGTATAGCTACTTTATGACGTAGTTTTTCGATTTGATCATGAACGTGATCAATGTCAACAGTGTTTGTTTATAGTAGCCAGTTATATCGATGCTAAGAAAACATACACAGAGTAAATTAAGTTTTGTTAATAGCTAAACGGTTGTTCATTATATCGATAAAACAATAACTTTAAAAAACTGTATTACTCATGTAATCATTTGTTTAAAATGTTTAATCAAGATAAAAACGTATCTCAAAAAGCTAACAAGCAGCAGTAGCATTTTCAATTATAACTGGCTATCAAACTTCTTATGTAATAATAGAAGAATAGAATAATAATAATTCAAAAACGTACCATTCAGAAACGTTTTGTTACAGCCCTGCTTGACTCTCTTCATCGCCGCTTTCTGGGTCTGATTCGGGCTCAAACTGATACGGCAGTATCGACTCCATTGTTTACATGGAGCACATGAGACTCACGCCCGTAAAGGCAAGGGGCGTGGCGGTTCCGGACAACGTGTGCTACGCAGTTTAGCCAATTACAACACACCGGCCCAAACTAACCAATCTGAGCCCATTGCCTGTTTCTGAGGGAGTGGTTTCATAGAATCAGGAAGTAAACCGGTCGTTCAAATGACAGAGGAGAAAGCGTCTTACAATAAAGGTGAAATTTATGAAAAATAAGACTTTTAAAAAAAGGAAAACCACGAATACATGTTATATTGCACCCCATAAACACAATCATGCAAAGAAAAAAAGCAGTAAACCACCCCTTTAAGAAACTCGACGCACGTTGCGCACGCACGCACGCACGCACGCACACACACACACACACACACACACACACAAAATCCCCTCCGTGCACGTCTGTCTATGAGGTGCTGGACCGAGTGTGTCCGAGTCGAGTGCGCGCGAGAGAGACCGAGTGTGTCCGAGAGAGACCAGGTGTGTCCGTTAGCGCGCTGGACAGTGCGCGAGAGAGATACAGAAGCTGCGTCCCAATGTGCATACTATGCCCTAAATAGTATTGACAATTACTAATGTCACATACTATTTAGGATGGATAGTATGCACATTAGGACGCAGCTAGAGTGTGACTTTATTTTAACTTATATAAACTAATATAATTTATTTTACAGGACAGTTTAAAGCTCATCATAACCATATTTTGTTGGTACTTGAATTACTTAGAGTGCAGTGTTATGTTGCATCATGCAGTATTTGTCATTTTAAGAGTAAATGCCTATTTTATTAGTGTACATTTTAATCATTAACATTAAACGCACACTCTTCTTACAACTAAAATAACAGTAAAGGGTAAAAAAAACCTGAATCCCAAAAATTAAAACGGAAAAAACGGAATTTGGGGAAAAAATAAAACGGAATTTGGGAAAAATAAAACGGAATTTATAGGGCCCTACTTATTCCTCAACTCATGTCACTACCCCCAGTTCCAGATGCCTGTGAGGAGTTAATCACCTGTGCCTGCACCACTGGGCGCAAGACAGCCAGATGCGGCTGCAAGACTTATCCATGCACTGCATCTCGCAAATGCAGAAAGTCCAATGATACTTGTATGAACAAATAACTTTTGGAATATCTGTGATGATCACAGTATTGTTGCTTGATTTTGTTGAAATTTCAGAGTTCCAGCAGCCATTTAAACATTAAAAACTGTCCGTTTTATTTTAATGTTGTTTTTTCATTGTTTACATGTTTAAATATTCTGAGAATTAGAAGTTTAGTTCTAATGTTTAATGTTTAAACTGCAATAAATGCATTAAAATGGGTTTTTTGGCAGCCATTTTGTTTTTATTGTTTATGCCAAAACAGTGATGTTTACAACTTGTTATACAGCAGAAATGGATTCAGCACCTAAAAATCATATAGAAACAACACTTGAAGTACTTTTCCTCAAAAATGCCTAATCCAGGGCTATTTATCTTTTTTGGGACTCGACTATCCCTCTCCATTGGATTGGCACAAAATATTCCCAACACCCCTTAAATAAATAAAAAAGATTCAGTATCATTCACCAATTCATAATACTTATACTCCATAACCAACCTACTTTTTACCAGAGCTCTGAACATATTCAAAGCATCAGTATCACTATTAAACTGCATTTTTCTCTTTCTTGTCAGCCACATTGCCATTTTTGCCTTACCAAATAGAACAATCATCAACACAATTTTGTTTTTATTCGAGGCAGTATATTTTGGTCCAAACATAAAAAAATATTTTTAAAAATAAAACCAAAATTATGGCTCAACTCTTTTAACACCCAAAGAATTCCTAATAGCCTTGAACATTCAATAAATATATGTGACACGGTTTCTGGTCGACCACAAAACGGACACTCTTCCCCTTGCAAAGAATTTAGATGAACTTTATAACGGTTTGTTGCTAAAATCCAATGAGAAATCCTCCATTGCAAATCTCCACTTCTTTTCTCAATTGGTTTCTTATACAATGTCCTCCAACATCCTTTTGGAGAGGCCCCTGATTCAACACAATTAGTCCATTTGGTCTCAGGAAAATCTTTCAATGATCTTAAATTGAAATATTTTACACAAACAAGATAGAGTGACTTCTAGAAAGTCAAATAGATTAATTTCAGGTGTTGTAAAAGAAAGTAAACTTCCATCAACCTCCTGCCAATCTCCTGACACCCACCCTGATGCTGGGGAATACATTCTCAACCATTTCTGCTTGCAATGGTATTAGAGTAAAAGACTCCTGTATCTCAGATAATAATTTTACAATAGTCCTAACCGAATGAAAACCAATCTTCATGGCCAGTTTTTCTGCAGAAATCCATTTGTCTCTTGACCGAAGATGACAGATTTTTACATATTCCTGCTTTAACCAAGCCTGCGCAGACACCTTAAGATTTTAACATCTCACTAGATAAAAGATTAAAAATCAAAGGTTTTTCAAGAACCCACTCATGGGTTACCTCAAACAGCTCTCTTTTAACAGAAAATATTTGCCACGCATTTCAGACTGATGCATAAAAAGAAGAGTCTTTTAAAATCCAAAATCCAATTAAAAATTTTTAAATCCACTTCCTTCAAATTCATAACCGTCCTTTTCTCACTTTACATTTCCAGGGATAACATGTTTTGCATTAACATGACCGCATTCATCTTTATCATTGCACCAAAATGCTTCCGTTTTACTCCAGTTCAGTTTTGCAGATGACGCTCTCTCATATAAGAGATACTGTAAAAAGCAACATCAATATCTCTTTGATCTTTCACAATTACAGTAATATCGTCTGCATATGCTGTAAACTTAAACGCATTGCAGTTACCATCAACAATTAGCCCACACAGTTCTTTTCTTAACATACATAGGAGTGGTTCCACTGCTAAAGCGAGTGGGCATCCCCGTCTTATTCCTTTAAGCAACCTTATTGGTCTACTTAACCCACCACCTATTTTTAGGATACCAGAGGCATTCATAAATAAGAGTTTGATCCAAGACATAAAACCATCTCCAAACCCAAAAGCACTCATTGTTTTAAACAGAAAACCATGATCCACTCTATTGAATGCTTTCTCCTGATCCAGGAACAGAAAGCCAACATTCACTACATTAATCTAAAATGTGTCTGATCATAAAAATGGTATCATATATGGTTCTTTCTGGAATGCAGTAGGATTGATCTTGATGTAGTACATCTCCTAATACAGTTTTCAGCCTATTTGCCAACACTTTAGCTATTAGCTTATAATCAGTTGTTACAATTGACACAGTTTTTCCTCCAGTTTTAAGATCACTCAAGTCTCCCTTATTTGGTAATAGTGTTAATACTGCCCGTTGGCAACTTGTGGGAAGGCGTTTTTCTTTAAAACCCTCTTGCATCACCTCTTAAAATCTATCTCATGTACAGACATAAAGCGTGATCTTATCAGGGCTCCTTTTGCCCGCACATGCAACAAATCTTCTAGATCAGGTTTCTTTTCACCCAACATGTCAGTTGAAGATGCATTAGGTTTCTGAATCATACCAGATGTTATGTGTAAAATCTCTTGTTCTATTTCAGAATTTTTTTGTTTTATATTTCTTGTTGAAAACCATGTATACTGCTGACAAAATATTCTTATTTGTGTCTTACCTATTTCCCACCATTGTGTCAAATTGTCAAAATCATTTTTCTTGGAACCCCATTCATTCCAAAACATTTCAAATTTCTCAATGAACTCCTTTTCCTTCAACAATGCAACATTAAATTTCCAATACGGACTTTTACATTTAGCTTGTGTCAAAACAACATTAACTGTAATACAATTGTGATCTGACAGACAACATGGAAAGATATTACACCCCATTATTCTATTATTTTCAGCACACTTGTGTAGGGTCTGGACCCATCCGACACACACTAATTATTCATTATATACAAAGGTTTATGAAACTCCAAAACTAACATCCCAAATGGCAGGAACACAAGGGCAGAAACAGTGTCAGGTTACGGGCTGATAAGGAGATTGTACGACCTCCACAGGAATGTGGAGTATTCCTCCTCTCTCTAGTTTTTTATCCAGCCAGCAGCAACACTGTTTTTGGTGATAGGGCCAACAAACATGTCTGAACGATGTTCTGGTGCTGAGATATGGCTTATTCATGTGCTCAGGTGGATGCTAGGTGGTTGCTAGGGTGTTCTGGATGGTTGCTAGGGCATTGCAAGGTGATTGCTAGGGTTGTTAGGGTGTTCTGGTGTTGTATGGTGTTGCTAGGCGGTTGCTAGGTATTCTGGTGGTTGCCAGGTGGTTGCTAGGGTATTCTGGGTGGTTGCTAGGGTTTTCTGGGTGGTTGCTAGGCATGGGTGTAATAGTTGTTTACTAGGCGGATTCTAGGGTGTTCTGGGTGGTTGCTATAGTGTTGCTAGGTGGTTGCTAGGGTATTCTGGGTGGTTGCTAGGCAGTTGCTATGTGGTTGCTATGGTGTTGCTAGGCAGTTGCTAGGGTGTTCTGGGTGGTTGCCATGGTGTTGCTAGGTGGTTGCTAGGGTATTCTGGGTGGTTGCTATGGTGTTACTAGGGGGTTGGTAGTTGTCACAGATGGTTACTATTGGAGTTCTTAGCTTTTTCTTGGCAGGATTTAGCACCAAGTGTGTAATCCATCAACTGGTAACTGAAGCCTCTCCGGGCGCCGCCATTGTAGCAGACCATCACCTGCTGTTAGCATTGTATTGACTCCCATTCATTTTGGCGTCACTTTGACAGCGAATAACTTTACATCGGAGACGTCCAAAGACTCAATTTGTCCTTTATTTATTTCTAAAGAAACACGACAATGTATAAAAGGCTCCATTACTTTGTATCTTACGTTATGGCCGATTTAGAAGCCGTTTTTGTAAATATAGGCTAACGATTGCATCATAACCCCGCGACTGTGGCTTGATAGCTTCACACTGATCCTAATAGACTGATTGGTCATCTGAGTAAAATGAGCCCGCCCCTTGTCTCTATGACACTGTGATCCAGAGCTATGTTCAATACAAAATCCCAATGCAATTTACCATAGTAGGAGAAACCTATGCGTTTCATGGGCCGACCTTCGCCATATTAAGTCAATGGGAAACTTTGGGGGCCTCTTGTCCCCCCAGGGGTGCAACTTTTACCCCATTGTGAGGTATCTTCTTACAGAGCCTGCCAGCCTCTTCAAATGTGGTAAATTACACGTTTCTGAGAAATCTTCGCTCAGTGCTACGAGTCGTCAAATTCTGTGGAAATGTTAAGTCTATGGGATTTTTTTACCCAATTTTTTGCCCCTGGGGCGAACACCGTACCCCCCATCGCTTAGAAAAGTCATAGCACACCTCTCCTCAATGAGCCGCACGATTTGACGCCTCACTTAGGGGTCTGTGATGTCAGCATGTATTGATTTACAATAACATAGTAACAGATAATTACTATGGTGTTTTTATAGAGTTCTTAAAATCTTTAGTATGGCACGAGGCCAACGGTTGCTAGGGTGCTGTAACTGGTTGCTAAGGTGTGTCTACGAAGATTTTAGGCCATTACTTATTGGCTGCTTGATAATATAAATCCTCTGAGGGAGAGAGAGAGGGAGAGACTGCAGGGGTGTCAGGTAGAGATCTTCTCGGGTCCTAAAAACTGTACCCGACCCGAATAGACCCGAATCACTACTTGAACCCGACATGCATAAATTATTATTTTTTTAAAGAAAAACCCGACCCGAGACAGACCCGATAAAATTAGACCCGAGTCCGACCCGACCTGACGCCATTTCCTTTAGAACCCGACTGGACCCGAACGTAAACGGCATTTAGCCTACATTGTGCACAGCCTGCAGCCCTGCGTTTCTCAAAAATGCACTTAACATAGACGCGCAAGTGTAAGCACGCTGAAGTTTCCTTCCTTATCAACAATGATCACAAAAATTGCCCACACACCCATGATGACCCTGGATGTTTCTGTTCTACATATTCGTTTTCCCTCACCTTTTTCGCAATGTCTGTTATCGCCTCCATGCTTTTCTGACAGTGTCACGTATTTATAAATTGATTGACAGGCCTGGCTTAACGCCAATTCAAATACTTGCATTTAGTCAAACATCCATCCACATGATGGCGCACTAGTTCTTCTTGGCAAAGGGAGGGGTTGGTTTATGTGGAGCGAGCAACTGAGTTAATAAATGCGGAGGCAACCGTGCTTATGCTTATGCTTATAGCCAGTGCTTTAAGTGGCCCAAAAGAGGTGCCGGTACTCTATTATTATTATTATTATTTTTTTTTTTTTGCTGATTCCCCTCCTCCCCTGAGGTAACAACAACTATATTAAAGGGGTTTTATATACAGCAGTAAACAGACGACAACTGGGACAAATATTGAGCCCTGGCACTGTAGCCACATCAGCCCACATTACCCCCCTAAGTCATGTGCAGTTAAATTGTATGCCGTTAGGGGGGTTCGGGGTACTTCCCCGAGAACATTTTGATTTCTCTGACCTACATATGTGCAATTTAAGACTTTTTAAGGCTCAAAATGGATAATAAATAGCTTTAAAACCATGTCAGTGTGCAGTGTGCTCTCTCATCTTAATATTTCTTTTTCTCTCAGTCTCCTCATCCTGCCGTAATTCTTCCACTCCTAAAGCTGAACTTTGACTGAGTCTTTTCATTTTTTCATTTTTTTCCGTGAAGAAATTAAACATAGGCTCAACTGATGAGTTTTATGAATCATTTTCTTAGATAAGTTAATTACTCAAGGCTACCAGATCAGCATTGCCAATAGGAACCTTCTACAAGCTTTGGAATTTGAAAAGTAATTTTAAGTAGGCTAATACAAATTATAGGCTACGTTTAATGCAGTTGGTGTAATTGGCAGACGTTCCCTTAGGCACGCGCTGTGGAAACGCGTCAAAGCATTATCAGATATAAATGCAGCATTATTGCACGTAGGTGATTTTGAACGAATAGCCTATTTAATGTCGATAATGGTTACATAATGTTAAAACCAATCCTGCTATTGATCTAAGACTGCCGACCCGTGCCGAACAGTGGCAAGGGAAAACAAATGTCCGGCGAAATATCGAACCTAAAACTAACTTTACCGCGCTCAACCACTGTGAGTGCATTTCACGCATTTGTAATAGCTCGCGTTCAGCGGGGAGGAATGTAATGTATATGGGTAATGTAGTCTCTGCTCTCGGTGGGACGAATTAGGAAGCGTGCATTGTGAAGGGCGCTCTGAAAAGCGTCAGCGCAGCCAAAGGATTAAAACAGATGTGCAAATGAGCGTACCGGTACGCTAAAAGCACGTTCTGGGCGCACGGAGAGGTGGCGGTACGCTCAAGAGCTATATTTGGAAGTGGCGGTACTGAGTACCGGCGCGTACCAGCCCACTTAAAGCACTGCTTATAGCCCATTGCACGTAGAAGCGCGGATTCACTCTCTCACTTAGAAAAAGTGAGAGAAACGGTCATAGAGTTGTTTTAAATACTGCAATTTTGTTAAATGCCGAACAGTTTAAAAGAATTCGGGTCTTCTCGGGTCCATTTGGAAAAGGCATATTTATTTTTAATTACCCGAGACCCGAGGCCACTAATACCGAACCTGACCCGTGTCCGAGACACTCGTCCGAGTTTTGGACCCGAACCCGCTCGGGTCTCAGGTCCCATTGTTAAGTCAATGGGACTTTTTTGGCCGCTTTTTCGTCAGCTGTGCGAACATCGTACACCCGATCGCTTATAAAAATCATAGCACACCTCTCCTCAATGAGCCGCACGATTTGACGCCTCACTCATGGGTCTGACACAAACTTTGCGGGAGAAGTTACGCGGCTAACTTTTGTGTGGAATAAGTATGACGGATAACAATAGTGATGCCTTGCTTTTGGCAAGCACCACTTATTAAGCCAAAATATAATATATAAAAAAACACTTTTCAAAATAACACATTTAATGGTGAATTGTCAATTCAAATACACGAGCAGTTAACTTCACTACATGTACACTGTAAAAAATATTACATGCTATCTACTTAAAAAATGGTATTATGGTAACAATATTACACGTATTATATTTGAGTAGATTTTAAGGTTTGTTTTTTTAGTGAAATCTACCTGAATTAATTAAGTAAAATTTCCTAAATGATTTAGTCTATGGCACATGATGAATTTAATATTATTAGTGGAATGTGCTTTTTTAATTTAAGTTGTCTCACAAATAAATCATGCAGAATTTACTCATTTGTATTAATGAAATTTACTTAATTATAACATTTACTGCCTTTTTCAGGTTAAGATAATAATGAATACATAATGCACTTTTTGTTATCAAACATGCTTTTATTCTGTATTTTTTGCACAAATAAAACAAATCTATATAAAATGTAAGACAGCAGTTTTAAGATATGAAAAATAAAAGCCAAAAAATGCTAACATTTTCCATGTCAATGAGAAAGATCATTTTGTTACACAAAAACATGTGCATACAAATTTCTGTTGGAAAAGTCACATTCTTGACAAAAATTGTGAATAACTTGTATAGCAAAATAATTTCTACTTGCTGAAAGCTTGTGTGTAGAACAATATTAATGTTCATTAATCAATGCAGTTTTTGTTCACCAGAAATTGGTCATAATGCATTGTCTCAATCTAAGTCATAAGGTTGTTTTTAAGTGTTAGTAATTTCGGGGAAAACTTGCAAACATCCAGTTCCAAGAAGAGCTTCTGAAAGGCCTCAAAAGTGTGCCTCAGTTTTTTAAAGGTGCAGTGTGTAATTTTTTATCTAGCGGTCATCTAGCGGTTCGGTTGCGAGTTTGCACTAAGGGCTCACCCCTCCCTTTCGTAGAAGCTACGGTGGCTAAAACGGGACAAACATCGTCGTCTGGAGACAGCAGGGAATAGCCAGAGTAAACCAAGTTTCTGTACCACAGTCCATTATAAACCACATCATGGATAAAGTTTACAAAGCCATAGTCAGGTGAGGATCAAGGGTCTTAATACATAATATAATAATAGTAATCAGCTGATTGTCTCACGGACGTAACCAGCACATTTATCCCCGCATAGCAAAGCGAGGGTGAAGAATTAAGTTACATGAAACAATCCAACTACATATTTACACCACTGACAAAGGAAAAGTCACTACTCACGGTGTTTATGTCTAGCTTCTAGCTTTCTGCAGCTTCTCTTTCAAGGTAGTGATGAAACGCGCTCTGTAACGCTGTTTGTTTGCCGTTGGCTACGGTAGAAACATGACGTCACAATATGTCGACCTTCATAGAAGGGGATTCCCGCAGTTATGTAGATATAAATGTCTCATTCTAAGGTAATAAAAACTTTACGGTTTATTAAGCAAGTTCTTTATACACCACTGAACACATGGTTATGGATGTCATATTGCATTTCTGTTAATAGATACTCAAATTTTTTACACAGTGCACCTTTAAGCAATTTAAAATAGTTTTAGCAAAATAACAGGTCTGGATCTCCATCTTTTTAACACATTACGACAACAAAAGCACTTGAACGCAACACACTGGTAAATACCAGTTGGAGAGTATCATATTTTCCATAGCATGTGAACGCAGCCTTAGTCTATATGCCAGCATTTCTATTGTTGCTTCAACAGGAAATTATACACACAGACAGGCTGCGGTTTTCAACATGCAAGTCTTTCAGAGCTTTTGAGCGTCATTATTATTATAATAATAAAGCACAGCATTCAAACTAAAGTTTGTTTATCAGAGTGTATCCTCAGTGCATTTCTATACTGGATGCTATTACGCTTGTGCAACTGAAACGGGCCAAATAAAGTATAAAGTAATAAAGAAACGTGGGTGGATCAGAAGAACAGGAAGAGACAAGCAGATTGTGAGGTGGTTGAGGAATTGTCCGCTTTTAGCTCTTTTCAGACTCGTTTGTGAGAGACGCTCATAAGTTTGGCTAAGATTTGTGGGAGTTAATGCATGTTCGTACACGGAGGAGAGATGCATGTGGGCTTTACTTGACATTCTGCTCAGAGGACCTCATTTTAACTCTTCTAAGGTTATGAAGGTAAGCAGGGCTGTAAATTTTCACCCAACATCTAATTTAGCCGACTGAAATATGTATATTATTACTAAAATGTGGAACTCTCTCCCCCGATCACTCTGTTCTGTTAACACCATTTCTGATTTCAAATCCATGCTCAAAACTCACTTATTTTCTGAATGCTATAATTCTTAAGGTTTTTTTTTGTTTTTGTTTTTTTCTTGCTCCATCTACCTAATTTTCTCATTTATTGTACTTACACTTTTGTCTACCTACTGTTGTTCTGTCTGCTGTCTTTGTCCTTTGCCTCTAATGTTGCCTGTTTATTGTAAAGCGTCCTTGAGCTCTGGAAAGGCGCTATATAAAAAAAAACTTATTATTATTATTATGCATTGAAAATTTTAATCTAGTTGACATTCTAATCTTAAAGGTCAATGATAGGTTGAGCTTCGGTTGTCGGTCAGGAAAATAATCTAAATGAATAAATGCTCTCATTACAATCCTCCACCAGATTTTCTAAACTGCATCAGCAAGCACGCAATCACTTAAAAAACTTGCATAGCCTACACGAGCTGAGACCCGGCGTGAGATTTGATCGTAACCACCGCTCACGTCCATATTGATAAATGTCAAGTTTTGCTTGGAAACGGCCATACGCACAGTTTTCTATCATACGTTCGTTTCTCAAATGAGTACCATTATCTTTATATCTTTATTCTTTATGTATTTAAGTTAAGAAATCGGTCTGATGCACCTATGAAATTATCAATACATAGGTGCATTGGTGAAAATAAAGCTTTAAATGGATGTTGCTTAATTAATGCCCATTGTGATGCTCCTGCTGCAAATCAATGGTATAATTAAGAGTTTTTTTTTTGTTCTTTTTTACAATCTGAAAATGTTTCATTGTTTTTGACAAATTTCTTTGTGTTTTTTCTACAGATGGAAAAATACAGATTTAAGGCACTTCTTTTACTATCATTTATTATTGTCACTGTTTTTGGCATACTGGTTTTGGTGTACATGAACAGTGATACAAATTGCATACACTACACTCTTCCAACAAATAATAAATTCAAAATCCCAGAGGCTTTGAATATGATAACACCAATCAATGGCTCAAAGCATTTCATGGTGTCTGCGTTTATCGACCACAGACTGGACGGGGTCATTCGAGTCATCAGCATAATCTACAGAAACAGTCTTCAGCCACTCTACTGTGTTTACTGCAGCATTGAACATGACTGCAGAACTGTTCAGGCAGATGTCCAGATACACACAGACCATTTTAACTTTCCGTATGGTGCCTCAGATGTGATTTGTAAAGGTAAACACATGCAAAGTGCAACACATGTCCTCATAACAACTGATAAGAAAGATTCATTTGACGCCAGGATGGAGTATCTGCCAATTCGAAATAAGGTGGCAAGAGAGACTTTCAAGTTTAATTTCACGATTTGCATCTCCAACCTTTTTGGTGACTACAACAATGTACTGCAGTTTGCTCAAACTATGGAAATGTACAAGCTTCTGGGTGTACAGCATGTGGCCATTTATAAAACAAAATGTGGACCAGACCTGGAAAAGCTCTTAAAACATTATGAAACAGAGGGGATACTGGAGATTGTTTCATGGCCTATCGACAAGTTTCTGAACCCGTCCTCGGGCTGGAACTTCCAGGAACACAAGGGTGATCTCCATTATTATGGTCAGTTAGTAACACTCAACGAGTGCATTAACAGGCACATGTATCAATCCAGGTATGTTCTCCTGAACGATATTGATGAGATCATCATGCCATACAAACACACCAATTTACCACCTCTTATGGAGGATCTTCAGTCTGCTCATCCCAATGTTGGGGTGTTCCTCATAGAGAACCACATATTCCCCAAAACACAGTTTGAGGACAGTGGGAAGTTCAAGCGAGCAGAATGGAATAATATTCCTGGTGTCAATATCATGGAGCACATTTACAGAGAACCTGAGCGAAAGAACGTTTACAATCCCACAAAGATGATCGTCAACCCGAGGAAGGTGCTGCAAACCTCAGTGCATTCCACTTTGAAAGAAATTGGAGGTTGTTACCATGTTCCGTTGAATGTATGTAGGATTGTTCACGTGAGAGTCCCACTGCAGGGCCATCTTACCAAAGACCAACTGTTTGTAGACAAAAGAGTCTGGGACTTTGAGCAAGAACTGATACCGAACATTGACCAGACATTGAAGCTTTCTGGTCTCCTGAATATTTCCAGTTGAAATGTAAACAAATGTAAGTCAAGTCACCTTTATTTAGCGGTTTTTACAGTACAAATTGTTTCAAAGCAGCTTTACAGAGATAACAGGAAAACAATGTTGTAATAGTATTGTTAAATTCAAAATGTCCCCAAGTAAAGCCTAAACTGTATTGAAATGTTATATTTTTAAATAGACCTAACTGTGGGCCTTGACGTTTTCACTTAATATAAACCCAGTCACATGACATTCAGAAAAATTTTTCTCTTTCATGTCAACTAGCTAATCATGGCAGAGCAACAGCAAGTTAGTAAAAAGAATGTGTTTTATAGCAACGTACCCAAAAAAACATGATTTGTTGCAGCATGCCCAACACAAGAGTGTGTTTAAAGGTGTACTTGTGACAAATAACTTATTCTGCTTAATACAAATAAATAAACTGTGACTGAATGAATACTGGTGGTGAATCGAATACAAATGATTATTGTAAGCACACTAGGTGTATGTCAAGCTAATGCTTCAAGCATAAATCACTGAACTTAGTGTACTATAATACTTTTATGTATACTTTAAGTTTAAAAGTAGTAAAGTTTGAATACACAAATATTTTATATTTAAGTTTTATTTTGTACTGCAACTATACTATAAGTGAACTTATAGATATACTGCTAGTTTACTAGTTATATGCTTCTAGCCCACTTTTTAGTTTATGAAAGTACACTTCTAAGTGTACTCTCAGTAAACTCCTGGTTTAATAGTTTTTATACTACTTATAGTTTACTATATTTTTTTTGGCACTTCAAAGTATACTACTAGGTTTCTATTTAGGTATTAGTTTTTATACTTGAAATATACCTTTAAATGTAATTTAAGTAGACTTGATACTTGTTAGTATAAGCCAAGTATACCTAAGTATAATTTTGTTAAGTATATCTCTGATAAATGTATAAAAAGTAGACTGAAAGCATACTCTCTTATTCTTTGTTTAAAATTAGTATACTAATAGCCCACTTGAATAAACTTCTTTTTCATAAGGGTATAACTTCTGCATATATTAACTGATCTTGATGAAACTTCATGTAGATCTCATCGGGCCGAACAACTTTCGCACTCTTAAGTTTTACGCCAGCCCAACAGGAAGTCTGCTATTATGGGTTGTTTGGAAAACGCTTGTTCTGGAATTTGATATACTCCTCCAAGAGGAAACAAATTTATGGCAAGAAAAGAGCGCCACCAACTGGCAGCAGGAAGTGTGTCACTTTCAAAATGCTTTTGATAGAGTGTGTTTGTTAGTTTTACCTACCTACAGTAACAAAACTCAGCACGTATATTGCTCTCATCGAGCAGGACTTTCTAATTTACAGTCTTTAGCTCTGACTAACAGGAAGTCAGATATTTTGGTTCCTAGGTGGTTTATTTTATTCACACCAAACTATTTCAATTTAATTTATTTTGAAAATATATTAAAGATGCTAAATTGTTAACGGATATTGAATATCTTAAACAGTTTTGCTATGGTGAGGGATTAAAGGCATGTCAAAAAGTAAACAGAATGTGTAGATAAAAAAATAATATAAAACACTAGATGGCACAAAAGACCTATATATAAATGTGTATGGGTAAATCTTTTTTCGCTGTTAAAATTTTTTTTAAACTGCAAACATTCCATTTATTACACACTGCATTTCCTTGTACATTTAAACATGATCAAAGTCTACTTTGTCACAGTAAGGATTTTTCTCTCTCTCTCTCCTCTGTGTGTGTGTGTGTGTGTGTGTGTGTGTGTGTGTGTGTGTGTGTGTGTGTGTGTGTGTGTGTGTGTGTGTGTGTGTGTGTGTGTGTGTGTGTGTGTGTGTGTGTGTGTGTCTGTGAGTGTGAGTGTGAGTGTGAGTGTGAGTGTGAGAGAGAGAGAGAGAGAGAGAGAGAGAGAGAGAGAGAGAGAGAGAGAGAGAGAGAGAGTGAGAGAGAGAGAGAGAGGAGTGTACTCGTCTACCTATCTAAGTTACACTCACCAATAGGGGACCGAGCCAAGTGGGGACATTTTTCAAGTCCCCTGTTGGTCATGCCTTAAAACATGTACAAATCAAGTAAAATAGTTTTTTACATTTTTGACCATGTGGGGACATAGTTCACACTTCTCTATTGTTTGAATGAGCCTTCCAAAGAGGCTCTGAGACTGTAAAGCTGCTATTTAACAGGCTGCTTAATTAAGGAACCTTCAAGTCTTTTCAAACAAACATCCCATTTTTTCATAATATAACTTTTTTTTAATTTAAAGGATAATTCCGGTATTTAACACTTTGAGTCTATTTTCTAGTTTGTTTTGGATGAACTAGAGTGGTGGACTTAGAAATTTTGACAATGGGTCCTGTCTTGACTTTTAGACTATATTAGGATCGCCTCTGAGCGCTTAAGAGTGGCTGTCTATGGGCATGCACAAACATGTCCTTAAAACAACACTTAAAGCTGCCGTCGGCAACATTTTTTTGATCATATTCAGTGAATTCGACACTATAATCCGACAGAACAACATAAATAAAGTGGTTTTAGAAAAAAACCTGAGTTTCTAACTCCACCTGGAGCGTGTTATTTGTTTTGCAAAAATCCACAGCTCCCTGTTCATTGGGTCCAATCAGCGCAGGGGTGTGTGAGATCTGACTGTCAATCACAGATCGGGCACACGCCAGCCCTCGCGCACGTTACAATCACATGCACACGCCTGAAGTTAGCGCAGTAACGAAGAGTGATGGCGGATGTATCTCGCTTTCAAAACACTAACAGATCAAGAAAGCTCATTTAGAGTATAAATGACGTTAGCAAATGCAATCTACCGGTAGATTAGCCAAGGCAGCATACCTGCAAATACTCCATGGTGTTGATGGGTGCTGATGAGACGGGCGCGTTCACAGAAAACCTGCACACGCACTGAACTCGGTGAGTCGGTGGGAGGGTATCCGTTGATAGTGGGGGAGGGGCATGAGAGTTGTAAACATTCAAAATTTTGCCTAAGTCCACTCAATCTGCTAGACTTGCCGACTGGAGCTTTAACGTTCGTTTTTCAAAACTGTGCAACTCACCGAGTGGTTAGTGGAGTTAGTTAATGTTCCAAAACAATTAGCGTAGCGAAATATAGTTTCTGTAGTGTTTTATTTGCCATTTTTTAAAATTCCATGGATATCTGTTGAAGGACTCAGTGCTCGTTGATATTACTGCGCTCCGGAGACCGAAAGGGGGTCTCGTCTGTTTACATTTGGTAGTCTTTTCGCTCGGTTCTCCGTCTCTCAGAAGGCTAGCGTGAGCAGAGCAACTGCGGCAAAGTGGTTGTCGCCATCAAGTGGTCGGGAGTGTGCTAACGCTTCAGACTCAAATATCCAGCGGAAGTTTATACGCGGTCGTGAGGTATCTGAAAATAATATAGTTCCACTATAGTAAATAACACGGATTGAAAGCATACATTGCGCCGATATATTTGTTTTTAATCATCAACGGACACCACTAACCACTCGGTGAGTTGCACAGTTTTGAAAAACGAACGTTAAGGGTTGTTTTGAGGACATGTTTGTGCATGCCCATAGACAGCCACTCTGAAGCGCTCAGAGGCGATTCTAAAAGAGTCAAAAAGTCGAGACAGGACCCATTGTCAAAATTTCTAAGTCCACCACTCTAGCTCATCCAAAACACACTAGAAAATAGACTCAAAGTGTTAAATACCGGAATTATCCATTAAACATGCCAAGACAAGAGGGGATCTGCAAGTCTGACTCCCATAGGGGACTCCCATAGCCTGCAATGGAACTGTGTGTGTGTGTGTGTGTGTGTGTGTGTTGTGTGTGTGTGTGTGTGTGTGTGTGGTGTGTGTGTGTGTTTTGTGTGTGTGTGTGTGTGTGTGAGTGGTGTGTGTGTGTGTGTGTGTGTGTGTGTGTGTGTGTGTGTGTGTGTGTGTTGTAAACAGTGAAGTGAACTGGCAGTGAAGTCTGGCTTCATTGTGTAACAAACTAAATGTCTTTTAAAACTGACACTTTATTTGTTAAAAATAAAGTGTGTCAGTGTAAAAATGACATACAAAATTTTATTGTAAGGTCTTTTTTCCTAATATAACTTCAAATATGCTAAATTTAAAAAAACATGCTAAGAGGGAATCTGCAACTCTGACCGTTGTCTACCTAGTGATAGCCTTTTGACTAAAAAGCCATTTAGTTTTAATCATATTTAAGCCAGCTGAATTGTTTTAGTTTTAGTCTAATTTTAGTCGACGAAATACAATAAGATTTTAGTCGACTAAATCTACAGTAATATAATGGGTTTAGTTAAATTCTAATGCATTAGTTTAGAATTTCTCTAACATTTCCAAACCCATTATATACTCCCAGAGAAAACATTTAACCTGTTAACATGATTTTGAAGTTTGAATATGCAATACAGATACAGATTTAAGGTCTTAGCAGTGGTCAATTGTGAAGATCTTGAGTTTTCGCTGAATGGTGTGTCCGTGTGACCTGACAAGTTCTGATGTTTCGCCATAAAAGAGTAAATAACTGTAACTTGTTTTAAGGTTGTAACTGCCCCAAACTTCACGTTTGATAACAGTGCTGTCCTGAATGCACCTACATGCAGTGTTGCCAGGTCCGTATGCCTGCACTGTTTCCGCGGGTTGTTTGTGTTGTGCACAGGTTAACGCGATTGTTTTACCCACTGGAACATGATTGTTATCGGGGAAACACCCGGGAACGCTATTTGACGATTTTTTGCCATGATTGGGTTAGTTTTGAAGAGCAATTCGGCTGGTTTTGTTGTGCAGACCTGGCAACCCTGCCTACATGGCAATATTCAGTTAGTCATTGCGCCACCTGCTGGCAACAGGAAGTGACATGCTTTACACTGTAATTCCCTCCCAGAAACTGCTTGCAGCTTTAATTGTAAATGTTTTTTGCTCTAAACTGCTGCAACAAAGTAATTAATTGCCATGACTATAGCTTCCACTTAAAAGGCCAAAAGAAAAGAAGAACTTCCCCTCCCTCTTGGAGCTTTAATTTCAATAATTTGCCTGAAATGGTTTTGGACCTTATATTTAAACATAAAATAATAAAACTGCCATACAAAAATGGCATGAAAAGTAAACCTATTTCCAGTAGGCTATTGTTACGGCCTGGACCTTACGTTAATTTGTGTACTATTTTGGCCGATTTGATCTCTCTCTCTCTCTCTCTCTCTCTCTTGGGATAGGCTCCGCCTCTGCACACCTGCAGCCTATTTAGTGATGTTCTGGGCTGGAGATATAATGACTGAGCGGAAGGAGAAGAGCGCGGAGGTTGATCACCTACGATTTGTTCCCATAGCGGCGTGATCGCTTCGATCACTGTTTTAGGTCTGTCAAGAGCTTGGCGTGCACTGGAGGAGAAGGGCATGAGTGGACGAACGAGAGCCCCGTGCGCGTCATGAGGTTTCCGCCAGCCGCTGATAAGCTGTGCTTCTATGTTGTTTGTTTCCATGTCTTGTGGGTCTGTGGTTGTTAATTTCTGTCAATATTATCTGTTGCCGTTTGACACGTGAGTTGTGTGTTAAGAATAAATTGTTAAACCGTTATATCTTGCATCGCGTGTCTTTATGTTGCTTACCCCCTCCTTTGACGAGCACTTCAATAGTGGGGTTCGTAACATAAATCTTCGTTGCACCATTAATGCCCACCGCATCAGACGTTGATTATGATTATACATCTTATTTAAAAAGATTAACGGATTATGATCCGTATAAACAATAACAGGAAACATACTGGCCCCCACGTAAATATCAAAATGTTGTAGTGCCAGCAAAAGAGCTAAAGTTTCCTTCTCAATCGTAGAGTAATTAAACTGATGACGATTAAACTTAGCAGAGAAGTATGACACTGGATGAGGTATTCCGTCAGCACCCTCCTGTAGAAGGACAGCTCCCGCACCCACAGCACTGGCATCCACCTCCAGCTGGAATGGAGAGAACACATCGGGCGCAGACAACACAGGAGAACTGCATAGAAGAGACTTTGCAGACAAAAAGGCCTGTTGGCACTCATTAGTCCAATCAAAATCAACTTTAGGACTACATAATCGAGTTAAGGGAGCTACTACACTCGAAAAGTTCCTACAAAAACATCGGTAGTACCCTACCATTCCAAGAAATCTACGCAGCTCTCGCCTTGTAGTAGGTACTGGATATTCCAGTACAACAGACACTTTTCCCTCTAATGGACGTACATGACCGTACCTGCTTTCCCAGGTATGTGACGGACGCTTTCGCGAATTCACACTTTCTCAGGTTCAAGGTTAAAGATGCAGCAGCTAAACGGCGGAAAACTTCGTACAGCGTTGACAGATGTTCAGCCCAGGTAGATAAATAAATGACTACGTCATCCAAATAAACATTACAATTAGTAACGTCGCCCAAGACCATGGACATCAGTCTTTGAAACGTCGCTGGTGCGTTTCGCAGGCCAAACGCCATACGCGTGTATTGAAGAAAAGAGTCCGGGGTTACAAATGCAGAGATCGCAGATGCACGCTCTGTGAGGGGCACCTGCCAGTAACCTTTTAACAGATCTAGCTTCGTAATGTATTTTGCCGCCCCAAGGGTGTCAATACAGTTGTCAATACGTGGTAAAGGAAAAGCGTCAGGTACAGTGACAGAATTAACTTTCCTAAAAATCAGTGCAGAAACGAGAAGATCCATCAGCTTTTGGTACTAAAATACATGGCGAGCTCCACGGGCTACCACTCGGAATAGCAAAACTATTTTGCAGTAGATACTTCACCTCTAGTTTCATAGCTTCTCTTTTACTCACCGGGCAACGATATGCATGCTGCTTTATGGGTAGTGGACTACCGACATCAATGTCATGTTGAATGACAGAAGTACCAGGAGGGACATCACTGAAAAAGAGTTGGAAAACTGTCTAACAATTTCGTTATGTCCTTCCGCTCTTCGCTAGACAAATAAGACAGTTGAGAGGAAAGTGTTGATAAAACCTCAGAATTTCTCAAGCAACCACCATTTAGGACGTCCATAGGGACTTTTAATCCATCATCATCGGTAGGCAACGTATAAGCAAGCAATGAAACTCGCTCTTGTGTCTCCACCACTGGTTCAGGAACATGAACGATCTCATCTTTTTGACCATGACATAAATATGGCTTCAGCACGTTTACGTGACATAGACGAGTTTTTCGCCTTCGTTCTGGAGTGTGTATTATGTAGTCCGTGTCACCCACCTTATTTTTAACAAGGTAAGGACCTGATAAACGCACAGAAAGAGCAGATCCAGGGGTAGGAATCAATACTAGAACCTTTTCCCCTGGTAGAAAATTACGCACTACTGCCCTCTTATCATAGCGGCGTTTCATTTTCTCCTGCGAACGGGAAAGAGCTTCTTTTGCTACACTACAAGCGTTTCGTAAACGTTCACGAGTGCGAGAGATAAATCAAGAACATTGGTCTTCTCAGAAAGACCTGCACAGAGAAATTCTTCCTTCAGCATTTTTAAAGGTCCCCGAACATTATGGCCGAACACCAACTCTGAAGGGCTAAATCCAAGCGAATCCTGTCTCGCCTCACGCACCGCAAATAAAACTAAAGGAACTCCCTCATCCCACTCATTCCTGGTCTCAACACAGTACTTGCGCAGTGCAGATTTTAATGTCTGCTTCCAGCGCTCCAAAGCTCCTTGAGATTGAGGATGGTAAGCACTTGACACTACATGAGAAACCTTGAGAGCTTTTAGCGAATTCTTAAACACGCGAGATAAAAAATTAGATCCTTGATCTGTTTGGACCGTTTTTGGTAGACTGTTGTGAAGACGGTCAGTGTGTTGGCTAAACAAACAGCAAAAAATGGAAAAAACTTCAGAAATGTCCAAGGAAAATTTTCATTTAATTTCAGGGTGCCACAAATTCCAAAAAAGTGCAACACAGTCCAAGCAAAATGTCCTTGGTAAATCCAGGCTACTCAGAAATTCAGTGGGAAAGCAAATGAACAAAATAATTTGGTCAGAGTACAACTCATCCCAAAGAAAAACAAAACAAAACAAAAAGAACTAAAACGAGCTCATTGAAAGAGTAAGTTACACAATTGGCTACTGATCCAACCAAACAGCCCTTTCTTTTTTCTCCAACAGTTCAACTGCTCTTTTATAGTTTTAAATCTCCTCCTTCATTTTCAAACTGACCAATCATAACTCTTCATCAGTTATTAACTATAATTTCCATATTTCACAAAGTATTGTCAAGCTTACCAACTATACATTGATAATGTCTATCTACAAGCAGTTACATTATCATTTAGTAAACCTTCACACTCAAACATTCATGAGTTTTAAGTCTAAATACTCTTAATAGAATAACTCCGCCCCTTCAGGATGATATATAGTTGGTTTCCTGTTCGCGGCCCCTCCTACTAGGCATTTCCAGGAACCGGTAAGACAAAGGGAAAAGCACATGATTATTAAAATATTGTTTGCTCCACTTAACCTTGTATGTTCTACTTTTAATAACAGTCACCATGGAATGTGCACCTTTCATGTGACTGCCACTAGAATAAAACAAACACAGATTAACAAACGGTTTCATGTGGTTATTTAATGTTGGCACATATGTGCCTCATCACATTTTCTCCCCTTCACCCCTTCTGGATGGTTTAAATTAGGCAAACGGGATAAATAGTCAGCGATAAGATTTTTTTTACCTGGACAGTGCTCAATTGAGAAGACATAAGGTTGCAGAGACAGACACCAGCGCAGTATCCTTGAGTTACTGTTCTGCATGGTTTGCATCCATTTCAGTGCACGATGATCAGTTCTCAATGTGAAATCACGCCCAAGCAAGTAGTACCGCAGGGAGTCCACAGCCCACTTGATGGCAAGACCTTCCTTCTCAATGGTTGAGTATTTCCGCTCTCTTTCAAAGAGTTTTCTGCTCAGAAATAACACCGGTCTCTCATTGTGAGCCTCTCCTTGGACTAGTACCGCTCCCAAGCCCACATCAGAGGCGTCCACCTGTACAATAAATCTCTTAGAGAAATTAGGACTCTGCAAAACTGGTTCATGACATAGTAAGTCTTTCAATGATTTAAAGGCTTCTTCACACTCATTCGTCCAACAAAATTTAGCCGGACTCTTTTTGGTCAGATCAGTCAGAGGTGTAGCCAGTGATGCAAAATGGGGAATAAACCTGCGGTACCAACCAATTAACCCCAGAAAAGACCTCACTTGTTTTTTCGTTTGGGGCCGAGTAATGTTTTGGATGGCCTGCAGCTTTTCCACTTGTGGTTTAATCTGGCCATGCCCCAGTAAATAGCCCAAATACTTCACTTCTGTCCGAGCCCATGAACATTTGGTGGTGTTAATCGTGAGCCCAGCTCCCTGAAGCTTCCTCAGAATATCTGCAAGATGTTGTAAATGTTCTTGCCAAGACCCACTGTATACCACCACGTCATCGAGATATGCTGCTGCATACTGCTCACATCCCGCAAGTACCCGATCCATCAATCTTTGGAACGTGGCCGGTGCTCCATGTAATCCAAAGGGCATAACTGTATACTGATATAACCCTGTGGGAGATCGAAAGGCAGTGAAGGGCTTGCAAGATGGGTCAAGGGGCACTTGCCAATATCCTTTACATAGATCTAAAGTAGTCATAAAGGATGCTTTACCCAGTCTCTCGATCAACTCGTCGATACGAGGCATTGGATAAGAGTCAAAACAAGATACACTGTTTAATTTTCTGAAGTCAGTGCAGAACCGGATTCCTCCATCCTTTTTAGGGACGAGTAGTATGGGACTTGACCACTCACTGTTGGACGGTTCTATAATCCCCATTTCCAACATGGCCTCGATCTCACTCTTTAATTGTCCCACCATCTTCTCTGGGACTCGATAGGGTTTTTGTCGAACCGGAGCAGTGTCTTTCAAGATGATATTATGTGTGAGGATTTCGGTACGGCCTGGTCTTTCCTGGAAAAGAGAGGGAAATGTTTGAAGTACCTCGGTTAGTTGTTGTTGTTGCTGAGGGTTATTCAAATGTGCCGACCATCCTGGAGCCTTTTCCGGTGATCGCACTGGTTCCATATCGGTTTCATCCTCTTCCTCCACTATGGCCCTCACCATCATCGCTTGTTCTTTAACACCTGCTGGACCATTAAGATCAGACACCCTCTCCTTGAATTCCCTCAGAAGATTAACATGTAGAACCTGTTTTGTCTTCTTCCTTTCGGGACACAAGATCTCATAGGTTACTGGGCCCAGTTTTCGTGTCACGACATACGGACCCTGCCACTTGGCCAACAATTTACTGGTACCTGATGGAAGCAGTACCAGAACCTTCTGTCCCGGTTCCAAGTCCCTTTTCCTGGCATGTACATCGTACCATACCTTTTGCTTTTTCTGGGCAGCAGATAAATTCTCTTTAGCCAGAGTCCTAAAGTTCTCCAACTTGTCCCTCATCTGTAATATATATGAGGCGATACTGCACTGGGCTGGTTCCTCTGCTGTCCATCCCTCTTTGAGCACGTCCAGGGGACCACGAACTTGCCTGCCAAACAGAAGTTCAAAGGGTGAGAAACCGGTTGAGCATTGAGGAACCTCTCTATAGGCAAAAAGTATGAAAGGAAGCCATTTATCCCAATCCCTTCCAGACTCATCAACAAACTTCTTAAGCATGTTTTTCAATGTTCCATTGAACCGTTCTACCAAACCATCTGTTTGAGGGTGAAATGGTGTAGTTCTGATTCCCTTAATGCCTAGCTGTTTGTACAGTAGCTTCATCACTTTAGCCATAAAATTTGTTCCCTGATCAGTGATAATTTCAGAAGGAACTCCAACTCTTGAAATCAAATCAACCAAACATCTCACAATGTGCTTAACTTGGACTGAACGCAAAGGATACACCTCCGGATATCTGGTAGCATAATCACAGATCACCAATGCAAATTGATGGCCCGCACTACTCTTTACCAATGGACCTATTATATCCATCCCTATGCGATCAAATGGAGTTCCAATAATAGGCAGAGGTTGCAGATAACTTCTATCAGCTTTTCGAATTGGCGCTACCCTTTGACATTCAGTACAAGTTTTACAGTATTCCTGCACATCTTGATACATTCTTGGCCAATAAAATCGCTGACTAACCCGTTCGTATGTTTTCTGTTGGCCTAGATGCCCTGACCAAGGAATGGTATGCCCCAGATGTAAAATCATCTGATGCAGAGCTTTGGGTAGAACTAGTCTAGGGATCTCCATATCGTCCAGGTACAAAAGATTGTTCTTTAAAATGTACCTGTCCCCCCCCACCTTTGTTACTCCCACAGCATTGCCATCTACCTCACACACTTTTTGAAACAGGGTTTGTAGACCAGCGTCTGCTTTTTGTAACTCCCTAAAATTATCAGGGACCTGCCAACGGTCGTTAATCATCTCAGATCCAGGGTGGTCAGTAAAACTGCGGATGCTCCCTTGTATCTTATCCTTCCCTCTATGCTTTTCTTGTCGCCTCTGTCTTCTACTTTTTTTTTTCTTTCCTACCGGAGAAAACAAATCCGCATCAGCATTAGGAAGGGGTTGTAAACCTTTGGTCTGGGACCGTGTAACCACTGCACACATTTTGGATGCTAAACCAATCAAATCAGTTAAACCAGGAAAATCTTCCCCGATCACCACATCGTATGCTAGTTTTTCAACACCCCCCACCCTTAACAGATATGCTTGTTCTTCTATCACCACAGAGACATCGGCAGTAGGATAGATTCTTTCATCCCCATGTACGCACCCCAAACATACTGTATCTTCGTAGTTTAGCATCTCACAATTCAACAAGTCAGATTTCACCAAAGTTTGTGTACTACCTGTATCGACCAAGGCCTGAACTGGTTGACCATTAACGGTTACCGTTATAAGGTGGCTATGTTTCTCTGTAGGTTTTACAGCTTCCCCAAAGCACTCATTCCTGGGAACATAACACATGTTAGTCATTTTTGGCTTTCTTAAGGGACAAAGAGAAGCCTTATGCCCTGGTTGTTGACAATAGAAACAAATGAATGTTACATTAGAATGTTTCCCTGACAGTCCAACAGTCTTATCAACAGGTTCCTCCAATTTTCCCTTCCCCATAGTCACAGTACCTTTGATGGTTCGTGGTAGCTCTCGATGAGCAGCCATATACCTTTCAGCCAGCCTTGCAGCTTCCTCGCCAGTCTGTGGTTGGTTTTCTTTGACCCAAACTCTCACGTCGGGACGCAACACTCAACAAATACTGTTCCAAGATGATGGTTTCTCCCACCTGTTCCTTACTCTTCGTTTCGGGTCGCATCCACCTCTTATACAAGCCTTTTATGCGATTGTAAGTCTCTCTCACACTCTCTCCAGTTGGTATCATAAGGCTTCGGAAACGCAGACGATATGTCTCCTCAGTCACGTTGTATTTGGACAGGACCGCAGCCTTGATGTCATCGTAGGAACCGGCGCATAGTTCATCCATGCCCGCATAGGCCTCCAAAGCTTTGCCTGTCAATAAAGTTACAACTCGTACTGCCCACTCATCAATGTGCCATCCCCATGTTCTAGCAATGCGTTCGAACCGCACAAAGAAGCTCTCCACATCCTCACCCTCTACGAAATCAGGAATTCGAGGTTCATGATGGCGTCTAATAAATGGTACCGGTAGCGGTGACCCAGTCGTCACATGGTCTTCCAGTAGAGCCTGAGGAGGTTCTGGAAGCAACGCTCTTCTTCTTGATGCCTGCGGAAACGTTCTGGGTGTAGGTAAGGGATAATGAGTATGTTGACTTAACTGTTCACTTGATTCCCAGTCTCTCTTAGGTTTCTGAAAGATAGCAGACTTCAACCCACTCAATTCATCAAACAGTATTTTTTCATTCCTTTGTTGTTGCCGCATAAAGTTCCTTATGTCCAAAAGAAAATCTTGACCAACCATGATACGCTCTGCATCATCTCCAAGTGTGCTAATTTTACTGGTCTTGGGTCTTACCACGGGTTCAGTCTCAGGATATTGAACATTCCCCACAGAAAACAAGTCCGTCCCAGCTTCCTCAGATGCCCCAGCTGCCAACTCCAAATCACCAAGCTGATCTTCAACAGTGTCCTCCTCCCCTTCAGAAAACAGTATTGGGTGAGCTCGGGTAATCCTTTGAGGATCTCCATATTCTCTAGTCGACATCTTGGGGTTTTGACACTTCCTTCTTCTACTGCCAGTTACTCCACAAAGACAACAATCCCACTTCTGACACCATTTGTTGTGAAGACGGTCAGTGTGTTGGCTAAACAAACAGCAAAAAATGGAAAAAACTTCAGAAATGTCCAAGGAAAATTTTCATTTAATTTCAGGGTGCCACAAATTCCAAAAAAGTGCAACACAGTCCAAGCAAAATGTCCTTGGTAAATCCAGGCTACTCAGAAATTCAGTGGGAAAGCAAATGAACAAAATAATTTGGTCAGAGTACAACTCATCCCAAAGAAAAACAAAACAAAACAAAAAGAACTAAAACGAGCTCATTGAAAGAGTAAGTTACACAATTGGCTACTGATCCAACCAAACAGCCCTTTCTTTTTTCTCCAACAGTTCAACTGCTCTTTTATAGTTTTAAATCTCCTCCTTCATTTTCAAACTGACCAATCATAACTCTTCATCAGTTATTAACTATAATTTCCATATTTCACAAAGTATTGTCAAGCTTACCAACTATACATTGATAATGTCTATCTACAAGCAGTTACATTATCATTTAGTAAACCTTCACACTCAAACATTCATGAGTTTTAAGTCTAAATACTCTTAATAGAATAACTCCGCCCCTTCAGGATGATATATAGTTGGTTTCCTGTTCGCGGCCCCTCCTACTAGGCATTTCCAGGAACCGGTAAGACAAAGGGAAAAGCACATGATTATTAAAATATTGTTTGCTCCACTTAACCTTGTATGTTCTACTTTTAATAACAGTCACCATGGAATGTGCACCTTTCATGTGACTGCCACTAGAATAAAACAAACACAGATTAACAAACGGTTTCATGGTTATTTAATGTTGGCACATATGTGCCTCATCACATAGACCGAAGGTCGTAAAGAATTTCGTAAGAGCTTTTGTCACAGTTTTAGCAGTTATACTCCTTAACGGGATGGCTTCTGGATACCGAGTAGCTACGCACATTATTGTCAGTAAATACTGACAACCAGATCTAGTGCGAGGAAGCGGACCCACACAATCCGAGAGAACACGTTCAAACGGTTCACCCACTGCAGGTATAGGACAAAGAGCAGCCGGCATCAGAATCTGGTTAGGTTTTCCACCCACCTGACAGATGTGACAGTTTCTACAGTACTTTGAGACTTCGGTTTTCTGTTTCAGAAAGGGAGGTAAGTCAAACCTGAGAAAGCAGAGTAAGTCAAGCCCGTTTCTGAAAGAGAGGTAACTTATACTCAGAGTCAGTTACCATGGTAACTTACTCTGTGAACCTAACCTGGTCGGGAGCAGGTTTTCTTCAGTAAACCCAGAGTTTCTTGCGGTCTTCTCCCCTTTTTTAAAGAGGAAGTGCTGTTTAAACACCAACAATAATACTAAATTTGCCAAAAAATAAAAGGATTAAAACGTTTGCTAAACTTTTATTTGATTACCACCGTTTTTGATAATATATTTGTATTAAATCATTAAAAAAAAATCGGAATAAACATTTCATATAACTCAATTATTTTTTAAACATATTAATAAGTTAATTCTAATTCATAATCAAATATTGAAATTAGTTGATTAGATATGTTTTATAATGTTTAATTTTTTTAACTGTCATTTTAACTGATGATGATAATAACAACCGTAATTTAATAATGCAGTTTATATATTTAATAATTGTTTAATACCATAAACCGTGATATTTTCTGAGACCGTTATCATACTGTGAAACTCTCATACGTTACAACCCTACATGGGAGAGTCCCCCACCCCAACCCAACCCAACCCTACACGGGAGAGTCCCCCACCCCAACCCAACCCAACCCTGCATGGGAGAGCCCCCGTCCCCCCCGTCCCCCCACCCAACCCTACAGATTTTTAGACTGGTACTTTTACTTGTACTTGAGTAAAATTTTATCAAAGTAATAGTAGCCTACTTTAGGTTGAATAACATTCTTCCAGTTTCACCTCTGATATTATAACAGTTGGGTAAGTTACTCTAAAATATGTATGAATTACTAAATAAAAAAGACATCTTCAACAGTGTAATTAGATTAATGTAATAATTTCTGTCTTTAGAAAGTATTGGTCTACATATTACTAATTACTAAATCCTATATCAACCTCAACCACTTGAACAATACAAGGAGAGACAAGAAACTGCACTTTTAATGCGTTCAAATTAACAATATACAATTGCATGAATTATTCTTGAATTGATCAAAGTGTGTAGAGGGAGAAGGTTACATTAAAAATATACCTTTTAAAAATGTATGTTAAATCCACTATTGTTTTACACTGAATTGGTCTATAGTCAATGCAGTAGCCTATTTAATGTAATTGCATCATATTTTATTTTAAATTACAGAAGAATTAAGAGTAATTCCTTTAATTAAATTACAATATTTAGATTACTTGGTAATTAATTACACCCAACACCTCTTTTTGTCTGCCGCTGTTACCATGGTGACTCATAATATCTGGGCTCCATTGAAAATGGCTTTTTATAGTTGTGGTGCACGCGCTTAACTCAGAGTTGATTGAACCAACTCATTTCAGCTGTTCTGTAACCGAAAACTCAGAGTTTCCCATCTCAGGGTAAGTCAACTCAGAGTTCAAGTTTTAACTCAGAGTTGGTTGAACCTCCTTATTGAAACAGGCCCCTGGCCGTAACACTATGTTGATCTCATCAGTTTTCACCCAATCAGACAAATTCTCAATCCAAATGATAGGCTACTGATTGGTTCTCGGAGAAAAATATATATAAGTCAGAAATGTTCGACCAAAAAACAAAAACAGGACATGGTCTAATAAAATTATTGGTCTATAGTTAACTAATAAATCATGGTCTAATAAAACGCTGGTATTTCCATTCCCATGCCGAGTTTAACAAAGTATTCGTAAATATTTTCGCTTCGTTAGGCTACATTATAAATGAATTGCATTGATATTACATAAAACATTTAAGAATCGGTGTGGTTTACAATCCAATGCTGCAGAAAAACTAATCTAGTAGGCAAGTTTACCAGACATACTACGGCGAAAGCTTGTCTCATTAATATTAATTATACAGCGGGTTTAACTGATTGGCTGAAAAGTATGACGCTGGAGTTTGATGAATACTAATTAGTTCACGCTGCTGGCCTCAGAAGGTTTCCACGCTGTTCTAATTAATATTCATGAGCTAAGCTTTCGCCGTAGTAGGGTTCGTAATTTTGTCCGTGCCTTTTAGAGCCGAGCGTATCTGCATTTGCAGTTATGGCGGAGCCTTCATCGCCGAGAGATGAAGATGAGTGGCAAGATTTCAACGCGTTCAAGGGCGGAACACAACGGAATAATACTCTTCTGGAGCGCGTTCACGTGAGCACTGAAGAGATGTCGCTGTTGCTGGATGGCATTTCAGACCGCGAGAGCGCGCTTCAGAACGAAATCATCAAACACTTCGACGAGAAGTTACGATTATGCTTCCAAAATGTAGACAATAAACCGGACGAAATCTATCCAGTGACGCCAATAAACGAGGATACGACCCTAAAATGTGATGAGTAAGTCAACAAAAAGCATGCATTGGTAGTAAAATCTGCCACACTGCATTAATGTACATCATCACGGATGCTATTTTCATCGGTGGACTATTGAACGAATGATGTCAGACAGTAACAACGTGGATGTAATGAATGAATGCATTTTATGATGCTGTCTTTAAATGCATTAAGCTTTAATTTGTGTCCTTGTAGCATTTACATTGCACTGTTTACAGAGGATAGAGTTTGATTGATGAAGTTAACGGAGTAGGAATGGCCAGCATGTAGAATTCCTGTGCATCAGCAGAGGTCACGTGACTGGGTGTTGTTTACGGTCTCTTTTAAACAGGCATGACTGGGGTGTATTCCAGAAAGCAGGTTATGTGACATACCCGGGTATGTTTAAGAGTAAGTAAGCGGATAACCTCAACTTTCGGTTCCAAAAACGGAGGTAACTTTCAGGGTATGTTAGTAGTCATAGCAACTCACTCTCTGAACTTAACCTGCTCCGGAGCAGGTTATGTTGCAGAGTTAGTTTGTTTCAGAGAGGTGACAGAGCATGGCGTGCCCTGACCATTTTAGTTAGCACTACTTAATCTATCCCTACTTTATACAGTCACAATAATTTTCAATTATTAAATAATTTTTAAATAATTATGTGCACATTAGACTGACTGCCTACTGATAATTGTTGCTTGCTAGCAGATTGTCTTGTGTCAAACTTGGTTATCTATCATTTTTTAGCCTATGTTGTGTGCTGATGTTGCTCGTTACTTATTGTTGTGTGTTGTATCTGTCTTAATACTTTTTTATGCTGTTATTATTTGTGGACTGTAAAAAGTCATTTTTTGTTTTTATATCTTGATTTTAGGTTGCCCTCATAATAACTGGCCAGGGACAACAGATGAAAATTAGCCTGTTGAGCTAACTCTGGCTCATTTACAGTTATTTTACTGTTAATTAATGAGCACTGTCCCTGTAAAATAAACAAATGAAAATGAAAAAAAATGAAATGTTTCTAATGATATAACTCCTCATATAACCTCATTACTGGTCCCCACTAACTAGGTAATATGTGGCCAAGAGGAACCCCCAGTGAACCCAGTAGAGCAAAGAGATGGCAGGGTGGTACAAGACATGATTTGCCAAAATCACTTTAATTAAAACCAGTTAACAGTCATGTGTTGTTCATTGTTTCTTTATTTCCTGTAACAAAAGACATTTGTATTTATTTCTTTAGATTTCATTCAACAACAAATGACAGATTAATGTTCACATACTGTTTCCCACCTTAAGCTAGTGCAGTGCTCCAGCAATTCAATTTCAAGTCTGGCCTTTTTTAGGTTAAGCATTTCCTTCTCCATTTGAAGCTGTATAAGGTCCATCTCCATGTCACTTTTTCTGATTTGCTTTTGAAGGTGGACCTTATACAGCTCTTTGGCAGGCAACTAAAAAGACTGAAAAAGACTGTAATACAAACACAGACCAAATATTTAAATGAGGAAGGAGAACTGCAGAACATTTCTTACACTGCTAAGATTATGTGTGGAAGTAGATGGACCCTCATCTGTATTAAAATCTCCTGCCATATTCTGTAAAATGACAATGGCAATTTATTTATTCTCTTATGTAAAAACAGGGAGTGCATTCTATGCATCTCTATGGGCCTCCCCACATTTTCTGTTTCTGTCACAGCAGAAGTGGTCTCTTCATCGTCATCCTACAGTGAAAATAATGAAGGATGCTTGGTCTAGCAAACAGAAACCTAAAGACAATAATCACTTACAACTGTGACAGAGTGTGGTGTTACAGGAGGATCCAATAATACCATGTGGCCATCAGCAACTGCAAGATAATTAAACCAAGATAATCATGCATATTCAATACTCAATGTATATTCTTAAACAAATACAAATAATAAAGAAGGGCATGAACATCTAAGTACTAGTAATACGATTACAGTATACAGCATGTGCAGTCAAAGCAGCATGAATACTGCACAAGTGAATCAATGACTGTAAAATGCATTCAAAATACCTTTTTAAAATGGTGACAGTGTTGATGATTTTCTTTATTAAAACACTGACAAAAACAGTGAAAACATCAATAAATCATAAGTATTAATATGGTACACCATTTACTAAGCCACTTGTCTTGGTAGCTGAGCCTGACGAACTGCCCCCTGGAATCCCATCGCCCACAGGTCGCCCTTTATTACGGGACAGTGCCAGCTCCTCCGCTGGGGTGAGGGAAGGTGGAGGAGGACCCCCACCTGTTTTACAGGCCTCGGCCTTCTTTCTATTGGCTACATAAACTAAATTACATTAAATACTAAATTACATGGCGTCAGTAACAAGTTTAGTAAGTTTAGAAAATATTACCTATATTAGCCAATTATGTGCATTACTACTGTAATATTAAGTAATGTATGGAGGCCAACAAGTAGGCTACTTGTCTATTTTTACATGCCCCAAATCATTTTTGCCTAATGAAAGGGGAAAATAGCCCATTTATAATTTTCTAAACTCATGCATTTACTCTGTCCGTTATTTTTTGCCAAGCCAACTCTCTTTCTTTTGCTGTTGCTCTTTTTGTTATAACGGGCTTATCTTCATAAAGCAAGCATTAAAACCTCCAACTCAGTTTCACCGAAGTATGTAGCTCGCTTTTTTTCTCCCTTGGTTTCCATGGTGACTCCTGAAATCGGCGATCCATTGAAAATGCCTTTATGTACTTGCCGTGCGCGCGCATTAACTCTGGGTTACCAATAGGAGGTTGATTAAACTAATGGCTCGTTTCCACTGAGCAGTACGGTACGGTACAGTACGGTTCGGGTCGGGTCGGGTCAGTAAACCATGATCCGGCTAGCGTTTCCACTGCCAACAGTACCCTACTTGATAGGCGTGGCGTTTGCTGGAAATAAGCGATCAACGTCATTTTCGCGCGAAGAAGAAAGCGACACCAAGAAAGTAAACACAAATGGATGGCATACAGCAGAACTTGTCCCTGCTTCTCGGCATGTTTATCATAAGAAGTTGCCGACATTAGGCATTTCTCAATACCAAGTAGCTACGCAAAGTTATCAGCAGAAGGAGTCCCGAGGACGCGAGTCCGGTAATTCTCTAAATTGAACAGCGCGTTCTGAAAGCGTCACTCGGCTCGCTCTGCATGTTATTTTAGGCAACAATAAAACTAAATATGTTATAAAACACCACTCTGCCTCTTTTCGTTTTCATTTAAATACATTTTAAACATTATAGGCACACAAGTGTGGTTCGGCAATGTATAGACCTGATTATATTATTCACTGCATGTATAACGTTAGCCTATTTATAACAAAACGAAATATAAAACACAACCCTGCATCTTTTCGTTTAAATTAAAAAAAATATTAAACATATTCCAGACAATATGCATTCTTACAAATGCTGCAATAAACAACATTACAGTGATAATCTTGTAATAAAATAAATAATGACAAAATTCAAACCTATCTCTTTGTGTTAAATTTCAGTTTTATTAATAATAGCCATTATAAAAGTATAAGTAGAAGGTAACGTTACAAGAAGCTGTACAATAAGATATAAAGCAAACAATTCAAATTCAGCGCTAGTCTAACGTTAACGTTACAACGGAAAAGTTAAATAGCCTAAATTAAATGAAACTTAACTTAGTCCTCAGCCAAAACGATTGACCAGGGAACGAATTATCGATTCACGAGACCAAAGATCACCCTTTAGATATACACAAGACGAATTACCACTAGCTCTGCTACAGAGCCAGCGGCATACCTCAGAACGACCAGCCGAGGAAAGGCTGTTCCGGGCGGGGAACATGATCGCCGAGCGTCCGGTGATCGCCGGGAATGGATCAAATTATCATAAATCATTATAAATAAACCACAGATTTGAGCTTTAAACAACTACATTCTCGCCTGAAAAACTCTTAAAACTAGATTTCGTGAAAGAATAACCGTAGTATTTTATTCCAACTGTATATTAAAAAATGGCGCTTCTTATGTTGTCATTCCCCTTGTAGCACGCGCAAGTGACGATACTCTGTCAACCAATCAGCGTTCTGCAGTGAGTCTAGCTCCACCCTTTAGTACCGTACCACTGTGCTAGGTACCCCAACGGAAGGGTACCCAAAAAGTGGTACGGTACGGTTCGGCTTTTTGGTACCATTCACAACTTTTGACAGTGGAAACGCAAATAATTGCGTACCGTACCGAACTGTACCGTACCGTACCGCTCAGTGGAAACGGGGCATAACTCCTCACAGGTGTTTTGGAACCGACATACCCAGAGTAAGCAAGTTTGGGGTTAATCAACCAAGAGTTCAAGGTTTATCTGACGGTAAGTTAACCTTGCTTTCTGGAATACACCCCTGATGATCAGAGACAAACTCAATTGTAAACAGTTAATAGTCTAATCATATAGTTGCATGACCCCCCAAAAGTATTTAAAGACAGAAATAACAAAGTGTCTCATTTCAGAGATATTGTTCAAACACAAGTTTCAGTTTTGATGAAAGCATAACAGAATAAAAACTGAAATGATGCATCAAAAGGCACTGTAAATGTAGTCAGTAAAAAGCTGTGTTTGCATTTGGCTATTTTTATGGTGCCTTTTTTAATGTTTGTTTGTCATTTCTGACATGGTGACTGGAAAAAGCTGTGTGAAGATTCTTTTAAAAAGGTTTTGTTATTATCTAGACTAGAGTTGGTTTAAAGTCATCATTTGTTTGCAAGTGCTGCCTGGCTTGTTATTATATTATCTGCATGGACATGGAAGTAAAAATGTAATCAAATTTTATTTAGAATCTGGCCAAATAAATATTCAGGTATGGATGATGTACATGTTTTGGGGTCAGCAAAATGAATGAATTCTTGAATCATTCATCAAGGACACAATAAATTGATCAAAAATAACAGTAAAGACATTTATAATGTTACAAAAGATTTTGATTTCAAATAAATAACTTTCTATTCATCAAAAAATCCTTCAAAAAAGTATTACGGTTTCCACAGAAATATGAAGACAACTAGACCTTAGTCAGGTTAGACGCCATATTGAATTAAATGCAGATGGACCCTACTGGTCATGAACATGACATCACACAGACAGTTTACAGAAGTTTACTTTGGGCTTTCCCCTCACAGCCTCACTTTCATTACTGTCAAAAATTAAAATTGGCGCTACCCTGAATAAGGACTATCAGCTCTGTGTACACCTGGTGTTAAGATGGTTTTTGGTTGATCAGATCACAAGAGGACGATGCTAAATACAGGTGTAAACTGGGTCTAAAACGTCCAGAGCCACTTCCAGAGGTAGGAAACGCATTCGACTGGATTGCTTTCGTAGTGTAAACGCTCATGTGATCGAATATGTTCGAACAGCCTCAAAAGACGCCTGTTCTCCGTCTACTGACCTAATGCGTAAACATTATGGGAAGCGTGCTAGCCAGACAGGATTTACACTTTGTCTGCATTGTAGGAACTGAGCCGATGATTCTAGGGCCATAAATTAAGTGGGCGCCATCCGGTCTAAGCTAGCTAAAGAACTCCACAGCTGTAAACATCGAAATTTGTGAAGAGATAATCCCAACTAGAGAAACACCCAGCTAAGTACTTTATGGCCATGCAAGCTTCAAAGAGATGAGCCTAGCTAAAGGAAATAACGTTGCCAACGTTAGATAGTTTGTAAAAGACATATTGGTTTGGAGATGGCACAGCTTGAGCCCCACAAAGTTAACCAGAGGTTGTTTGACCCCCAGACATAGACCCTCCCCTGGAAGAAATCAGGATAGAAGTGGTTGAAAGTGGACAAAAGAGGCGGATTAAAACACCAGGCATAAACTGGAATGTGTCCTTCGTCTACTTGTGATCAGATCGACCAAAACGCATCCGAAAACCTCTTAAAGGATTAGTTCGCTTTTAAAAAAACTTTTGCTGATAATTCACTCACCCCCATGTCATCCAAGATGTCCATGTCTTTCTTTCTTCAGTCGAAAAGAAATGAAGGTTTTTGATGAAAACATTCCAGGATTTTTCTCCATATAATGGACTTCAATGGGACCCAAACGGTTCAAGGTCCAAATGACAGTTTCAGTGCAGCTTCAAAGGGCTTTAAAGGAGAACTCCAGGCAAGTTGTAAGTTAATCTTGATCGTTAGACCTTTGTGAGTACTGTCTATAGAAAAAAAACCGAACCGGATTGGTGCTTGCGACGCGGAGCTGCGACCGCGAATGCCCAGAGCTCCCACTCAGCTAAAACAGCAGCTCTGGGGGCAGATCACATTTTGTGTCTGTTAAGAGGCACAAAAACGCTCTTTATGTTATGCCCCCAGAGCTGCCGTTTTAGCTGTGTGGGAGCTCTGGGCATTCGCGGTCGCAGCTCCGCGTCGCAAGCACCAATCCGGTTCGGTTTTTTTTTCTATAGACAGTACTCACAAAGGTCTAACGATCAAGATTAACTTAAAACTTGCCCGGAGTTCTCCTTTAAACGACACCAGACGATGAATAAGGGTCTTATCTAGCGAAACCATCGCTCATTTCAAAAATAAATAAAAAAGTTTAAGTTTTATAAGCACAAATGCTCGCCTTGCTCTGTTCTGTGATGCGCGTTCGTGACGTCATGTAATGCGCAATTACGTTGAAAAGGTCTCACAGAACAGAGCAAGGCGAGCATTTGTGCTTATAAAACTTAAACTGTTTTATTTATTTTTTAAATGAGCGATGGTTTGGCTAGATAAGACCCTTATTCATCGTCTGGTGTCGTTTAAAGCCCTTTGAAGCTGCACTGAAACTGTCATTTGGACCTTGAACCGTTTGGGTCCCATTGAAGTCCATTATATGGAGAAAATCCTGGAATGTTTTCATCAAAATCTTAATTTCTTTTCGACTGAAGAAAGAAAGACATGGACATCTTGGATGACATGGGGGTGAGTAAATTATCAGCAAAATTTTTTTTTTTAAGTGAATTGATCCTTTAATACTAAGCCATAAACTGGGCCTTTGTGGGAGGGAAGTTCTATTTTGGTCATATTCTCTTTTTTTTCTTCTCCATGAAGGATCTGGAATGCTCTCACGGACAACTATAGCAACGTCATGCCAGTGGACTGGAATCAGTCTAGAGTCCGATCACTTCACCTCTCAACGCTGAGCCTTGAAGACAGACCGGTGAGTCTAGATCCAGAACCTGTGTTTGTGCTGTTAACTGATGGGATTCACACCACGTTAACACTTACTCCATGTCATTCCCTCAGCGGGCGGGGGGTGTGAACCTGGATCTGTCTGATGATGAGGACCTGAGGGAGCAGATGGACATGCACTCCATCATTGTGTCCTGTATCATCGAGGAGCCGCTGCTCACTGCTGAACAGGTGTGCACATGAGATTCACTCATCTCTGCTGTTTTATTACGATTTTACTCAGTTAGGGTGCCTTAAATTGCTCAAAAGTAAAATAAAGGCATCTATTATGTTACAAAAGATTTTTTTGTTTTTACATAAATGCTGTTTTTTCTAGCTTTATATTTATAAAAGAATTCTGAAAAAAAAATGTTTTTACAAAAATATTAAGTAGCACAACTGTTTTCAACATTGATAATAATCAGAAATGTTTCTTGAGCATAAAATCATCTTATTAGAATGATTTCTGAAGGATCACGTGACACAAGACTGGAGTAATGATGCTGAAAATGCAGCTTTGATAACAGGCATAAATTACATTTTACAATATAGTTGCAAGCAGCCATTAAGGGGCCAAGTACAGAAGGCACAAGAAGTCATGCCATCATGGATGGGAGCATCAGGCCAACTGCAACAATGAGCAATTAAAGACATATTAAGATAATTTCAGGCAAAATGGCTGAAAAAATCATTAATATAGTCACTAGTAATTTGATTTAATGGTTTATCACGTTCAACCAATAGGTGGCGCTATGACCAAATTGATGTGGTGTGCTAAGTTTGGTGTCAATATGCCAAAGCATTGCAGAGATACAGCCCCAGTGTCATTTTGGCATCATGCCATTAACAACACACCAATCCGTTTGTTAAATATAGCATTTTACGACAAAATTCAAAATGGCTGACGCCCAACGTGGCCGATATGGGAAAATTGGGTATCGTTCGACTCACCATGCTGCACCAAAAGAGACCAGTTTTGTGATTGGCCAAACCTTTCATAAGTTATAAGCTAAAAGAGCCATTTTTCATATCTCATGACCACTAGGTGGCACTGCACTGAAACTGTGCAGGTAGCCTCAGGTCGTGGTTGTCATTACACACACCAAGTTTGGTCAGAATACTCTAAAGCATTGCGGAGATATAGCCTCACGTTCATTTTGGCGTGCTCTTCGCCGAATTCGTTTGCGCGTTATTCAAGAACGGTTTGACGAATCGACTTTAAAATTTTTGTGAAAATCTGAGAAACAGCCATGGAATAGTTGGAAAAAGTTGTTTTTTTTGGGAAAATTCAATATGGCAGAAAAATGTTCATGACGGAACAGTTCAAAAATGTATTAGCACAAACGTAATAAAAAAATTTGGATGGTTGGTAGCGCTTGAGGGATTGAGTTAGAGACTCAAAATTGCTGCAGTGACAGTTCACATACTGTCCTCTATCTGTGTGCCAAATTTCATAACTTTCCCGAAAGCGGTTCTATGGGCGGCTATAGACTCGAGCGAAGGAGAAGAAGAATGCCAATGATTGCATTCGGTGTTTTGCCCCTAAATATTCACATAGAAAACGGTCAGTTTAACTTCATAAAAGGTCACAATATTACTGTTTTTACTGCATTTTTAATCAAATAAATGTAGCCTTGGTGAGCAAAAAACTTCTTTTAAAAATCTTACCCATCCACAACAGAACAGCAGTGTGCTGTATATCTGCTTTTCTCAGGTTATCAAGGAGATAGAGGAGCTGATGCAGGACTCACCAGAGACGGTTTCGGAGCAGAAAGACCTCTCGTTGATCTCTCAGAAGAGCGACAGGTCTCACAGCAGCCAGATCTACGAGGACAGTGAGTGCGTCCCTCTGGAAGACGTGTTTGGGGTTCATATGCACCAATGCTGTATTATCTAAATGTCATAATCATTAATCATTGAACTCTGCTTTGAAATGATGTGTATTGTGAAAAGCGCTATACAAATTAACGTGAATTGAACTGTTGAAAGTGTGTCTGAGGCCCCATCCACACTACTGTGTTTTAGTTTAGAAACGAATAATTAAAACGAATACGATCTCCGTCCACACCAGCATTTTAGCTGCGTATTAAAATTGATCTCCGTCCACATTAAAACGACTGAAAACGCGGATCACGTGACCATTCACCTACACTGGGCATGCCGGTGTAAACATATAACAGATTGACTATTCCTCAGATTTGACAAAGAAGAAAGTAGCTAAGTTACCTCTGCAAAGATTAGCAATGTCGAAGAACAGATATTTATTTTCATGGACCGACGACGAGGTGTCGTCCCACAATAAAGATGAAATCACTAAAGGTGTGTATGGTGTGACAGCCAATCAGAGAGCCTCTGCGTCATCGTGTCTAAAGTCCTCCGTTTGACCCGTCTTCACTAAAACACCCTCCGGAGATTCAAAACGCAAAACGTGGTCGGCAGCGTTTCTAAACTTCTCCGTTTTAGGTCTTCGTTTTTGCCGGTTTGGTCTGGACGGGAGGTGCAAACGTAGCAAAAGGTCTCCGTTTCTAAACTAAAACGTAGTAGTGTGGATGGGTCCTGAGTGTGTGTTCTCTGTGCAGGAGTGAAGCTGATGTGTGTCGAGGAGCTGAACGATGAGCTGGAGGAAGTGGAGACGGTCATCCGGGGATATTCAGAGGAGCTGGTCCAGCATCTGGCCACGAGGGATGAGCTGGAGTTTGAGAAGGAGGTGAAGAACAGCTTCATCTCGGTTCTCATCGACGTGCAGAACCGACAGAAGGTGCAGCGAGAGATGCTGAAGAAGAAGAGGAGGGTGAAGACCGTGTCTGCATCAGAGAGGTTGCCGTCTTCTGTGAGTAGCAGGAGTCATTAGATTGGGTAGTTTAGTGGAAGCATTTGTGTGGTTTTTTAGGCGTTTCACACATACTTCAAAATCAAAATTGACCCTATTTATTTTCTTAAAGGAATAGTTCACCCAAAACTGAAAATTATCCCATAATTTACTCACCCTCAAGCCATCCTAGGTGTATATGACTTTCTTCTTTCATCCAAACACAAAAATATCCTGGCTCTTCCAAGCTTTATAATGGGAGTGAACGGTACCTTCGATTTTGAAGCCCAAAAAAGTGCATCCATACAGGACCGGCGAGTGCACTTCTGCCGCTCTAGGCGAAAAACAATTGTGCCGCACCTCTATTTGCAACGTATACCAGCAACAACACACAAAGACCAATAAGCCGCGGGCCTACATATAACGCACAAATAGTGCGCAACGTGAGTGTGCCCAAAATGTCAACAATATTAAAGTTTATGGAGGAGGCAATGCCTGCTGGCATTTTTCTTTAAGCAGTCATGACAGCACTTTTCCAAATAATGACATTTCAGCTCCTCAAATTACCGTTGCACATCTCTTAACACCACTTTCTTATGTGCGTAAAACACACACAAATGAAATGTCCGCAAGCACATTATATAAACAGCAGGTTCAGCATCTTAAACAACGACGAAAGAGCAAATAACTTACCTTTCAGAAGCGCACAAATAACCTACTCCCTGAAACAATATATTTTAACAACGTACTTCATGATCTCGGAAGGTAAAGTAATTATTTATGTTCCCTGTAAATTATTTTTGACTGCATTATAATGATTTCTTAATTCTGAATATGATCAACATATTGCGTAGGTGGATTTGAATTTGGCTGTTAAAAGTATAACATTAAAGCCACTTAAATTAACGAAATGACTCGAATAAAGATTTGTTCATTTTGATGAACGAGATCGAACAAGAGAGTCAGTAAAATTATCCGAACTTCCCATCCCTCAGTCATGACTCGTGAGAGCAGGGGGCGTGGCGGGGCGGCGGCAGCTCAGCAAATCATATAGCCGTGAATTGTTCATTCCCGATTGGCACACATTTTGGCGCCCTTACAAAAGTGCCGCTCTAGGCAATTGCCTAGTTCGCCTATATGCAGGGTTCGAAATGACTTCTGACTCTTGGGGGGTCCCCTAAAATGTATGTAATTAAAACAATTCTGAAGACTATCTTGCTACACTGTATGCAAAATTATATGGATCAATGTCAGGGTTTTCTTCTTTACTCAAAATGAGGCAGAGGTGGCAAAATCGTAACACTAGGGGGGTCCGGGGGCATGCCCCCCCGGAGAAAATTTTTTACATTTTAAAGATAAATTCATTAATCTGGTGCACTTTGAGTCACTCGAATCTGTTGTTAAAAATAAATAATAATCCATCCGCCAACCACTCATATTCTTTGATTTAGATATCTGCATCTGATCATCACATTACAATTATTCAATCAAGCATGATAATATGGTAACATATCACACTGAAGAAGGCAGATTTTTTAAAGCAACATTTATTTAAAATAAAAGTTCTTCTTTTGGCAAAAATTAAATTTCCTTTATAGCCTAAACAGACGCTTTACTCCCTTTAAACTTAAATAGTCAATGTTTCATTTTTGTAAACACTCTTATCTGAATAATTTTTTGTACCTTTAAAAAGGGCACTTTTCCCCTAATTTTATTTAGTGTATGCTCTAAATTTAATTTCAAATTCTTACATTGTATTAATAGGCTACATTCATAATAAGACAGCCTAGCGGCTGTTACCAAACAAATTAAATAATTTACATTGAAAAATTATAACCGTATTAAATGAGATTCTGAGATTGTTTTAAATATTTTTTGAATATACAATTAAGGAATGTTGAAAAGAATGATGCTTTGAAACTAAACCGCCAGTAGGAGGTGGCAGGCGACCGTCTTGAATGAGCGATTCATTGAGTCATTCATTTAAACGATTCGTTCAAACGGCTGATTTATTCAGAATGAGGAGTTTTAATAATGGGTAATTGAATCTTTGACTCGAGCGAATAGTTCAAAACGCTGAATTATTCAGTAATGAATCATGAGTGTTGCTCTGAGATGCGCTGTGGTTCTGTTGTTTGGAACTATTTTCGCTGCTGAAACAGAACAAAAACAGCCATTGCGTCTAAAAATGTAAGTAGGCTAACTTAATTTTAATTATTTTAACTATTTGTTTATTGAACTGTTATGAAATCAATATCTCGGTTTCAATCGTGATGGCATTCAGGAAAACAGCACTTTGGTCGTGTGTAGGCTATATATTGTTTCTTAACTACAAATGAATATGGTATAACTGCGCGAGCCCCAACAGCGCAACTTTGTTACCGTCCGTACATTAGCGGGAGCACCACAACAACAACTCACTCGGCTAATAGCTGCCCTATAGCTGCCTCGCGCTGTAATTAAATAATTACTGGTATAAATATAAAGTGTCACTAAAGACCTATAATTTTCACAATCATTTTTAATGTTAAAATATATTTGTCGGGGACCCCCCAAAATCCAAAAATAAATTCTTATGGGGGGTCCTTAATGACTTATGGAGGGTCCGGGACCCCCCCAGACCCCCCTCATTTCGAACCCTGCCTATATGGACGCGCCGGCCCTGCATCCATCCATTATAAAAAGAATCCACACAACTCCATGGGTTTCAAGGATTAGTTCACCTCAAAATGAAAATTTCCTGATCATTTACTCACCCCAATGCCAGCCAAGATGTTCATGTCTTTCTTTCTTCAGTGGAAAAGAAATTAAGTTTTTGAGGAAAACATTTCAGGATTTTTCTCCACACAATAGACTTCAACGGTAACCAAATTGTCGAAGTCCAAATCAATGCAGTTTCAAACAGCTCTGCACGATCCCAGCTGAGGAATAGTGTCTTATCTAGCGAAACAATGGGGCGGTACTTCAGCCTACGTCCAGCGCGACCTTTCCAACGTGAGTATATACATTTTTATTTTTTTTAGAAAATGAAAGAAAACTTAATTTCTTTTCCACTGAATAAAGAAAGACATGAACATCTTGAATGGGGTGAGTAAATTATCAGAAAATTTTCATTTTGAGGTGAACTAATCCTTTAATAAACGCCTTCTGAAGTGAAGCGATGCGTTTTTGTAAGAAAAATATCCATATTTATAACTTTATAAACTATAAATCACTGGCTTCTGGTAAGTGAGTCCTCTAAAGCTTGGAGGAGCCTGGATAGTTTTGAATATAACTAAATATATATTCAATCATGCGTATTTCTGTTAGCTGACTGCGTTGCATTTTTAAGCCAGTCTCATTCGTTCCGGTAAACAACGCTCACTTTTTAACTATGTAACTAACAGCCAGTGGATAAAATCAAGTCCCACCCTGTTATTGTGGTGTTCAATGAGCCTTTTCACTCAGAAATGTACTTTGTACATTCAAGTACACACAAGCAAAATGATCAAGCTTCAAAAAATGTTATATATGGATAGTAATCCATACGAACCAAGCGATTTAATCCAAGTCTTCTGAAGTGAAACGGTCGCTTTATATGATGGACAGATTTTATTTAGACTTTCATTATGAACAAGGCACGTTTATTTATACAGCACATTTCATACACTATGACATTTCAAAGTGCTATACATAGAAAGTAATACAAATAATCATAAAATAAAAGCAAGGATAAAACAGTTATTCAAAATGCTTTACATAGAAAGGAATTAAAAATAATCACACTATTGCAATTCAAAGAGCTTTGCATAGAAAATAAACTAAATAAAAGCAAGGGAAATTAAAAGTTATAAAAGGAATTAAAAGAGAATTAGAGTGAAATTAAAGTAGTAAAAAGATGATAGATAGAATAAACTTCTCATCTGGTAAAACACTGGTGTATCTTATTCTGCATGTAGTTTTACTGTGACACACTTTCTGTGGTGTTTATTCGGCGCGCCAATACCAGTTGACGTCTGATCAACGCACATACATAGAGCTAATCAAAAATAGTGTATAAGCTCAACTAAGATTTAGTTTACCATATTTGATGTTCCCATCACAACCCTGAAACACAATATCCGATCTCAAGCAGCTCCTGGTCTGGAAACACATTTCAGATGTCAAGTCAAGTCATCCTCATTTATATAGCGCTTTTAACAATGTAGATTGTTTCAAAGCAGCTTTACAGAGACAAACATATAATTTAAGGTAACAGAGATTGGTTTGGTTTTATAGCGGTTCTTGAATAGTGTTATTTCCAGCTAAAGTTAGTTTTGATTGATTCACTTCCGTCGAAATGATCATTTGTTATTAAATTAGCGGCCGCTAAGACGACACCGTTCTCTCTAAACAGACTTTAAACTGAACCTGTGATAAACGCTGATGGCGTTCACATGCGCATTAAGAATTGATTCTATAGTTATGTGCGTTTGAATATACGTATGTGCGCAGGTTTGTAATTCGCTACAAACCATGCCTAAACAAACTACTTGTCTTGCCTATAAATTTTGATGCAGAATTTTATTTTATCAATTCGGGGTAGGGACACGAAACCGGAGATGTCAATCCCTTTCTTTTTCCTCAATTACCTCTTGCTGTAGTTGATGTGATTTTATGTCCTCCCTCCCTCTGTTCTTGCTGTCCCTGTCTCTTTCTCTTCTTTCCTCTGTTCTGTGCTTGTAGCGCTTCAGCATGGAGGGCATCTCTACTGCCATTCAGAATGGTTTTCGGCACACTTTTAGGAATGGTGGCGGTGAGAAACAGGTGGCTATTCCTCTTCGTTCCTCTTCTCTTCTGAGACTGTCCAATCTGCTCATAACATTCAGCTCTAGTATGTTATCAGCTGAAGCCTAGTGAGTTAAATACCCAGACATCTGTGTTTTTATAGTTTACACTGTTATTATGGACCCTTTTCACAGTCACATACATCACACACTCCTGGGGAAAAAATTAAGCCAAGTCCAAAACGGCTAAACACTTAGCTTTTATTGTCTTAACCACAAATGAATGCTCAGGAAATTAGCAAATGCACTTCTTAAAAAGCCATTGCTGTCTTAAAAAGAGTTGCAGGGTTTAGCTTCAGAGCAGGGTCTTCGGAAATCTGCTGAGAAATATAACAATAAATGCATCTCTACCACAGTGAAGAGGTTTGGTTGTGTGTGGAGCTTCTTTATCTGCGAGTTATTTCACTGTGAAAAGTCATTTAATCCTTCGGAGTCTGGAAGAATATTGCAGAATGGCTTGCTTCCCACAAATGAAAAGTTGTTATCTAAAGAGGAATGATCAGATGTTATTTTTCAACAAGACAATGGCCAAAGACAACCCAGAAGTGGCTTGAGATCAAGTCCATCAGGCTCATGTTTTGAGTCATGATTTGAACCCTGTAGTGAATATTTGGTCTCACATTAAACTGAACTGAGAGAAACTGTTCAACTACTCATGAACTGTTTGAAGCCATAATATTGAGGGACCAACACACACTCTCTTCCTCTAAATATCTGTCTGCAAGTTGGGAAAGGCTATTGTTTCCTTTATCTACAGTATATAGTGCAATTCTTGCTCGTTTCCTGACCAGAGATTTGTGATTAAAATGGTTAAGATCATTAAAAGGCCATTAAATATTTTGCCACTTTAGCAGTGTAGTTAGGTAAACTTCTATAGAGGTGAACGGAAACTATTTTTGAAGTATTAACTTAAAATATCAAATAGACTTTTTAGGAAATTATTGTAGGTCAAAGGATTTGGCTGACAAAACAGTTATTGCCTAAAACTTAACGGTTTTGTAGTTTACACAGAGAATTTGTTTTCATAAACTTGCACTTTGAATCCCAATTTCAATATAGTTTGTGTTTTCACACCCCAAAACATCGTTGTCGTGTAAATCAACGGCCAAAACATGAAAAGTTTTCAATTTTAGGTTGAAAATGGTGTCGGTGTTTAGTTTACTTTGTTGTATTTAGTGTAAAAGCATCTGTACAAGTAATGTGTTTATAGAGATCCTTATTGATTCTGTCTTAAATCCTGACATACAATCTGATTATACATTTTAAGTTAAAAGTAGTTTTCCCAACACTGTGCAGAGAGAGTGAACACACACCGTTTTGAGACGCATCCCATCATGCAGTGCATGTTTAACCCGTCTCATGTGCTCATCCTGTTATTCAGTGTGTAACAACGGTTTAATCCCGTACGAGAGGAAAGACGGGCCGCCATCAGTCCAAGACCTGCAGATCTTTACCAAAAGTGAGACCAAGTGCTCGGATGCCCTGCTTTCTGCTACAAGTTGTCAATAGTATATAAATCTTGAGCTATCATTGTTAACGTTCGCTTTTCTGCAGTTTTAGAAGCCATGAGAGATGACAGTGATAAAGTCCCGAGCCTCCTCACAGACTACATCCTCAAAGGTAACAACACTCAACTAACAGAAAGGCCTAGTTTAGGAATAGTGATGACGTATTTTTGTAGGCCAACTCATAAGTTCACATCACACTGTTCCCTCAACAATAAACCAATAGCATATTTCCATTGACCACAGAAAATATAAGCTCTGTGACAAACAAAAGTTCATGATCTCCTTACACGTTTTGCTCATCATGATAAGCTTCACAAAAGAAAACAATACTTTTCAAGAAGAACTCATTAGTCTAAAGTTTTGCAACAAGCGTAAATAATTGCGTGAACCATAAAGTGTCCAGCACACAGTATTCAGACTTTATTGACATCAAAATGATAAATGTGAATCAGAAAATTCCATAATGCATTAATTTCTCGGCACTAATGTGTTGAAGCCTAATTATACATCTAATTTCAGCTTCACAATTATTGGAATTTCCCATGAAAATGAGCAAAAATCGATGTAATAACATTGCAAAACTGAAGATGCACTATGGACACGGCTCACACAACTGGCAGAGTAGACACTGTCAGAATGAATGACATGGCACTTCAATATTATAAAATAATTTATAAAAGAAAATGTGTGTGGTAACTAAGCAGTTATTTAGAGTTGGAGGAATCCCAGCTAGAGGGAATATTAATATTTACTCTGACATTATTTACTCTCAACGTTCTAAACAAACTAACATTTGATAGAACATTTGTTTTAAGTTATCTGGTCTTTAACAATGTTCACAAAACATTTATACATTATTAATTGAGTGTTTTTTTCCCCTAAAAGTTAAATGCTCGTCTAACATTTTTTAAATGCTACTAATTGTTTCAGAATGTTTTTAGAACATTTAACTCTTTTACCGCCATTGATTATATTTTCCGTCTTACTTTAATATTCGAATAGAAAAAACATTTTTAAAACATTTTAAAAAGTGAATGTTTTGAACGTTCAGAGAACATTCAGATATTTGGTTTTCATAACTTAATGTTAATGCCAAACGTTCTCAGAACATGGAATAGCTTTGGATGTTTGAATCATTTATTTTGTTACATCCGGTCCTGCTTTCTTTCTTTCTTTCTTTCTTTCTTTCTTTCTTTCTTTCTTTCTCTTTCTTTCTTTCTTTCTTTCTTTCTTTCTTTCTTTCTTTCTTTCTTTCTTTCTTTCCCCTGCAAATTTTAATGCACCTTAGATTCAGATTCAAAGATTTTACAGATGCTATCTGCGTCCTGTTGCTCTCAAGTCAAAGTGATTATTGTGTTCCTCTCTGCAAAGTATTAACAATCGAACTCCTCATCTTCATGTAGAATTATTTTGCTCTGCTCAAATATAAACTGTTCAGATCTCCGTTCTCATCTCCTGCTCGTCCTCCTTCACGATCTCTCTGTTCTTGCAGGATTCTTCTAGTGCCGGTCTGTGAGGTTTGTCAGAGGTTTAGTTGATTAAGATAATGAGCATTTAGATCATAGTGCGCTTGTGTTTGTCTCCCCGCGGTTAGCATTTCACGTCAGCCCCCGGCAACGGTCAGCGCCGCTCAGTTTCATGCAGTCGATCCCCTGTGTGCGCTGCACTTTACTCTCTCCTTTAGTGGCCTGATGATACATGTCTAAGGGAAGGAATCAAAGGATACTGTCATTATTTACTCACTCACCATTATTCATCGTTAAAACATACACAACCAATCAGAAGATTGGAGTCATTCATATTTAATAATGATTTTGAAAGAAGTCTCAATATGTAAAAATACAGTAAAACAGGAATATTGTGAAATATTATTACAATTTTATTGAACTGTTTTCTATGTGAATATATTGTAAAATATATTTATATGTAATTTATTCCAGCTGAATTTTCAGCATCATTACTCCAGTCTTCAGTGTCACATGATCCTTCAGAAATCAGTCTAATATGATGATTTGATGCTCAAGAAACATTTCTGATTATTATCAATGTTAAAAACAGTTTTGCTGCTTCATATTTCTGTGGAAACCGTGATACACTACCATTCAAAAGTTTGCAGTAAGATAAAACATTTTAAATAAATGCTATTTTATTCAGCAAGGATGCATTAAATTGATCAAAATAACAGTAAAGACATTTTATAATGTTACAAAAGATTTAAATTTCAAATAAATGCTGTTGTTTTGAACCTCAAAGAACCTTAAAAAAAGTGTTTCCAGCGTGAAAACTAAACTACACGATAAGAACCATTATTTGTAATGAGCACCAATAATAATTTATAATAATTGAGTATCAGATCAGCACATTAGAATGATTTCTGAAGGATAATGTGACACTGAAGACTGCATTCAAATTGGAGAAAAAATAATTTTCTAGCCCTTACGGTTCAAAAGTTATTAGCGTAAACAAGAGTGCAAATTTGGACAGTTGGTGGCGCTAGAGGGATTGAGTTAGAGACTTAATGTTTTGCTGTGGTTAAAGGTCAGACTGTCCTCTATCTGTGT